>JAWDEX010181552.1:0-14024 GCA_035221805.1 Trichilia hirta | reverse complement strand
CACAAGCTTTCAGCCAGATTCCCCACTAAGCTAGCCACAAAAACAGTTACCTTTTTTATCACAAGCTAAACAAACACGGTACTACTTCTCAAAACAAATCCGGAAATTTTGTGTATCAATCCTAATACACCCTGTCTTTATTATATCAAAACGATCATTAATTTGTACTATTAAGAAAAAAAAAATACATAAAACCTATATACACCCAGAAAGGAAATATAGAAAGAGAGAGAAAAAGACATAACCCATCTAAAATTTCCTTAGGTAAAAGTTCATCAGCTAGTAAGCTTTTCCGTAGATTATGATGATTTCCATTGTTTCGACCTTTCAGGCCAAGTAGAACGAAAACCAACTTGTTTAATCTTACTGTTGTTGATTCCATGTTTTCAGAAACATAAAACATAAAACAAAGACAAAATTCAAATTCAAATGAAATCAAGTGGACGATCAAAAAGTTATAGTACCAGAGGATTATTTGTTGCATAGGGTCATGAAAGTTTCCGTAGAAGGCGGCGGCAGCCGAAGCTGCTTAGCTTATAGAAATACAGAGAAAAGTTAAATGGTTAATGGATTTTGATCTGTTCTTTATCTCCAGGAAAGGAGTAAAGGAAGGGGGGATGGATGAACTAAGAACAGTAAAAAACTTTTTGGTAGGGACCTATTTAATTATGATTCGGTTCGGTTTTAACCGCGTTTAATTCGCGGTATGCCGTTTCTTTTGGATCACATTGGATAGGAAGGGGACATGCAGTGTCTTTACTTTATGGGACTTGCTTGCTTGTGTGTTATTCTCAAACTATGTTTACACATCAAACTCAATATTTTCTCCAAATAGCATGCTATAATTTTCAAACTATTCCACTCGTCCATTATTTGATGGTCTGTCTCCAATCTCCATCCCTAGTCCATAATTTATCGATCATTCCAACTTTCCCTCCTATGTATTTTTAATTTTCATTTAATTAATGTATTTATGAAATAATTAATGAGAAATTCGATTCCTTGTATTTTAATCAATCCAAGAGGCCCGTGTTAACTGTTAAATTGAGCGGAGAATATGTGCCTTCTATACTATTGTCTGACCATTAGCATGTAACTGTTGAATCTATGATTTTCCGGACATGTGTTTTCCTTATTTTTACTCTCCATCCATTCACCAGTCTACAGAAATTTCACTGGTCATAGGGTTATGACCCAATTTTTCCGAGTCAAGCTACACCGCTGTAATCGTACTGTACTTTCATCCAAATTGCGGTTACAAAATTTTAAGGTTATTTATTTATTTATTTATATTATGAAAATTTTCAATGTTTATTATAACAAAAAAAAAGGGAGAATGATAATACCTCTATTATTTTTTAAAATAATATTTACATTCGTAAGAAAGTTTTTAATAAAAATTTTTATGTAATTTTTTAAAATATCACTTATTATTTTTTTAAAATATTTGTGATAAATGACTCTTAAGAAATTTTTTTTACTAAAAGTAAAAATATTTATTTTTATCATATAAATTTTTTACTTTTATTTTATAAACTCTTAAATTAAAGCAATTAAAATTTTAAAAAAATATTTTAAATTTAATTTATACTTTATACTAAAAATTGTTCAAATTAATTTTCAAAAAAATTAAATTTTAAATATTTATATTTTATATTCATAAAGTTTATAAAAGTTTTATTTTATTTTTATTTTTAAAAAATAAATAAAAATAATTTAAATATTTTTTAAATTACTAAATAATTATAATATTTTATATTATAAAGATTTAATTTATAATTTTATATTCATAAGTACTTTTAAAAAAAATTATAAATTACTTCTTAATTTTAATACTTTATACTGAAAATTTATAATTTAATTCTTGAAAATTAAATTTAAAATAATTTTATTTTATATTCGAAAAAATTTATGAATTTATTTTTATTTTATAATTTAAATTTATAAAAAATATTTTACTATTATTTTTAAAAATCAAGTCAAAATAATTTGAATATTTTTATTTAAATTATTTGATGACTATAATATTTAATACTTTAAAAAATTTTAATTCATAAATTTATATTTATAAATATTTTTAAAAAATTTATTAAATATAAATATAAAAGTATAAGTTTTTATAAATTTAAATTATAAAATAAAAATAAATTAATAAATTTTTACTAATATAAAATAAAAATATTCTAGATTTAATTTTTAAAAATTAAATTATATATTTTTTTAGTATAAAGTATTAAAAATAAAAATTAATTTATAATTTTATATCTATATTCAATAAATTTTTTTAAAAGTACTTATGAATATAAAATTATAAATTAAATTTTTATAGTATAAAATATTATAATTATTCAATAATTTAAATAAAATATTTAAATTATTTTTATTTAATTTTTAAAAATAAAAGTAAAATAAAACTTTTATAAGTTTAAATTATAAAATAAAAATAAATTCATAAATTTTTACTAATACAAAATAAAAAAATTTTAAATTTAATTTTAAAAAATAATTTTTTTAGTATAAAGTATTATAAATTAAAGTATTAAAATTATAAATTAAATTTAAAATATATTTTTTAAAATTTTTAATTATTTTAATTTAAAATTTTGTATAATAAAAAATAAAAATTTATATGATAAAAATAAAAAATTTAAGTACAATAATATATATTTTTATTTTTAATAAAAATATTTATTATTTTTTTTATATTTAAAAATATTTATTATAATTATTTTGATAAAAATAGAAATAATATTTAAAAAATTATAATCACAAATTTTTTAAAGGGAGCAAATGTGATTTCATAAAATAGGCGTCCGTCATTCTCTCTAATAAAAAATTAAAAATATATAAATAAAAACTGGGTGGTGCATTAACAACCCCATAATCTTTCAATTTATTTTTTTATTTTGGGCATGTGGGTCCATCAATCAATCAAGTTTCTGTCTGAAACTTTGTTACGTAATTTCTCGTTCCATGTAATTAGTGCCGCATGTTTTATTTTCAAATGACGGGGCTCAATTTCGATTGGCTGTGCTGGGGGTAGATAATTCATCATTGATTGGACTCTTTTCCTTGTAAAAATAATCAAATGGTCAATAAAAATTATATTTTCCTAAGATAAAAATTATTTCTCCCTAAAAAAATCATAAAATTCATTTCTCATTTTTTTTTTTTACATAAATTCATATTAATTTTTTTTTTTCTAAGATTAGAAAATTTCAAGATACAGACATAAAAGAATTTATTTTATCGTACCATATCAATTAAAAAAGATTTGTTACGTTATAAATTCAATTAATAATAAGGCCGATTCAAATGAAAGATAATATCACTCTACACAACAGTCATAAAATCGAAAGAAATTTTGATATAATTTTATTAAAGATATTATTTATCTATTTATAATTTATATGAGTATCTATTACGATTTTTTCTCCTGTGTATAGAAACTCTTCAACTGGACGTATTATGTAATAAATTTTTTATAAATTGAATTGTAATATACCTTGAAAATTTGTAATATTTGATTTGATTTGAAATTAATTAATATTTGTGGCTTAAAAAAAAAAATCAATTCTTATTTTGATTATATTTTTAGTCATTTTCAAATTTATCGTATAAAATTTTACAAAAATTAATAAAAACTAAAAATGAAAAAACAGTAAAATATAAGAGGGGCAGTTAAGGAAATTCAAGAGTAAGTAATTAACAAAATAAAATTATTGAAAAAAGTCCATAGCCGCCGCATTTGAACTTATGCCACGTGCTGCTGTTACTGTAACCATCCGCTCACAACTCGACAGGTACAACTAATGTGGCCCCGATTTTGTCCTGACGGTGAATTACACGTCAAGTCCTTTTAGCTCTTCGTCTTTTCGTTTTTGATAAAGGATAATAGAGAAAGTGGGCTATGTCACATGGCGATTTTTTTTTTTTAATTTAATTTTTTATTGGAAAGGATAAATAAGTATTTGTAATTTAAAAAATAAATTCAAACTAATTTTTTAATCGCTTATGTTACAATAATAATTAGATCGCTCCTCCCGTCCCATGGATAATAAATTCCTTTATTATTAACTTCTTTTAAAACAAATTAAGTAAATAATAATCCTTAAAATATACTAAATATTCTCAAAATAAATTTTTTTTATTTTTTTATTTAATTTTTGTTAGATTTGAATTATTTACCAAAATCTGTTTGTTTTATAATCAAGTCCAATTCTCCAAAAGAAAGCTAGAAACTGAGGAAATGCTTTTAAAAATAATTTATAAATTTACTCAAGACTTTAGTAGTCATTTTTCAAAATTATTTTTAATTTTAAAAAAATAACCAAAAAAAAAAATCATGCATTATGCGCTTTACTTTACTCATGAAAAATTTTATACAGTATAATCTTTATATAATCCTATTTTTTTATTAACGTTTTCACAATATTAAATTTTTTCATTAATCACGTTTATACCAAGAAATTAATTTTGATTTTACATTTATATATGAAATTTTATAAAAACAAATTACCTAAGTAATTGAGAATTTTCAATATATTGAAAATTTTATTGTATTTTTGTTTTATAGGAACAGAAAGCAATGATTTGAGAGGAATGGAATCTTGGAGAGAATAAATAAATTAAGTTCATAACATTGAGAATGTGGTTTGGTAAGTACAAAAGTGGGAGAAAGAAAAATATACGCCATTTTAATAAATATTACTTATTCGAATGTTTATAATAGATATTTTTTTATAATTTAAAAAAAAATAATAAATATTTTTTATCCATTCTTTTGAAAAAATACTTCTTTTCGACTTGAAATTATCATAATACTTTTGTTATCAAAAATTAAATAATTAATATTCAATATAATAATATGTTAATCTTTTAATTTTAAAATTTTAATATTTTAAATTAATTATAAAACTAAAAACTAAAAAATTATATTTAATTTATAACAATAAAAAAATTATATCCTAAAAATACGTTAGGTTGCAATAAAAATTATAATATGATAATTTTTCAAATCATTTTATATAAATATATTTGTGAAGTCAAATAAATATTTTGATTATTATATTTTTAAAATTTCATAATTTGATTATTTTGATGATTAAAAATTCAATCATTAATCACTAACTAGCAAAATACAATGCAAGTGTATTAATGAGGGACAAGTATTAATTACTAAATAAACATTTAACTCTTAATTATTTTATTTTTAATTTAAAAAATCAAAAATAAAATTATATTAAATGTCCAAATTATTAATTGTTAAATTTTTTTATTATTATAAATTAAATATGAATTATCTAGTTTTTAGTTTCATAATTAGTTTAATATATTAAAATTTTAAAACAAAAAGATTAATATATTATTATATTAAATATTTATTTTTTTTTTTTTTTCAATGATAAGGATATTATGATAGCTTTAGATAAAAAGAAATATATTCTTAAAGGAATAGACAGACGAGTATAGAATATTTATTATTTATATAAATTATAGCGAATACGTGTTATTTTTTAAAATTATAAAAGTATTTTTATAAATATTTTAATAAAAAATAAGTAGTATTTTAAAAAATTATAAAAAAATATTTGTCAATTTCCTTACAAAAACAGTATTCCAACCGTTCACATATATATAATATTTTAATTACAAAAAATTTGATGTCTATCCAAGAGACGTGGTGCAATATGAAATATTTTTTATTTAACATAAAAACAAAGTCTTATATAAATTGTTGGTTCATAAAATAGAGAAATTAATTTTCACTTCTCAAATTGGTTTGTTTATTATCTTAACGAATTTTGAACTTACACAATATAATAGGAATATCTTTCATAATAAAAAGATGTAAAATTATTGATATATCCTTTAAACAGTCATTTAACAGTAGTTTGGACTTTGGACACTTGCTTTCTAGAGCAAAGTCAGTCCAATGCCTAACTTTGACCACTGGATAATTGTTTGATTGTAAGTTTTGAAAGAAGTGGACAAGGTACTTTTTGTTTGGTGCCATCGTCACAAATTGGTTGCTCGGTTGGCACTCGTCCAAAATCCCTACTCACCAAGATTATGACATCCTCCCAACTCAGTTTTCGTTCAACGACCGCCGAAATTGTATAAGGGATGCGTTGATAAAAAAAGATTGGATTGCACAGGAGAGAGAATGTACACTTAAAAAATTATGTAAAATTCCAAACCGAACATAAAAAGTGGCAAACAACTTCTTCTTCTTTCTCCTTTTTTTTTTTTAACTTCGTTCATTTATTTATTATGTAAGAACCAGAAAATCCCGAATGAGATTCCAGATTCTGTCTGAACAACCCAAATACAATCTAGCGTCGTGCCTCGAAGACAATAAGGAAAGAGCACATCCGGCTAGAGCACAACTAAAAGGACTACAGTCAAGTACGGAAAACGAACATACATAAGAATATCTGCACATAATGTATATCAGTATACAACATGATGCCAATCTCAGAAAATGTTCCTAAACTTTCAACAGCAATATCCGGTAGGTGGCTCGGGCTCCTTACCTGGACTTTAATTGCCATTGTGCGATACAGTAACAAAAGCAACATAGATAACCCTAGACTTACAGAGAAACCCAAGTTTACATGGGTTTTAAACGTCTAAAAGCTAAACATATTTAGCAACCAAATTGAGAAAAAAGAAGCCTCACGCCTTCGGAACAGAACTGTGTAAAATAGTAAACTTACTCCAGTCATTTACAGACTTCCTCCCATTCAGTTGGCAGGCACTTAGACGCAAGGTGTGATTCGTTCTTCAAAGGTACCACATGGAGTCATCCTGCTTTGGGACTGGATCCATGGCATAATCAACAGATGCCATGTTGAATGGAGAGTTAAATCGGAAGTCGGTCATATTATCACTGGGATTGGTGTCAAATGGTGATTCAAATGCTTTGCACTCATCAAACTGAATTTCAGAGGAGGAGAAAACAAAGTTGTTCATTGGCATGTTGGTTTGCCTGGGCTCGTTGCCTCCCATCATAACCCCTTGGTTATAGAAACCATCATCCATCCGAAGTTGAAATTTCTGTTGCTCTTGCTGCTGATTCTGATCTTCCATAGCTTTAAGACTCCCAGGATTCAAGCTCTTGTTCTGCTTACAATTAGTATCATAAAATGACATCAGACTGGAAATCATTTTTTGCCCATCATCAGGAAGTCCGAGTCCTGCTACATTAAATTGAGGTTGAGTATGGTTCTTTGCTGGAGTAGACAGTTTAGGTTGAGTTTGTTGAGCGACAGGTCGAGAGAACGCAGCAGGTTCGTCGTTATTAATTTGGAAGTTTGACATTCCAAACCCTTGAGAAGAATTGTTGCGATAAGGGCAATTTAACTGATGATTGTTTCTAGAAGTCCTGTCAAGAAACCCAAGGCGGTAGTCACTATAGGGGCATTGGTGATGCTCACAGGTATATAACTTTTGATCCATCATCATATGTAGCTCATCATCCAGCTGCTTCCTCTTCAGAATGAAATCTGAGTTGGTCTCAACCATCTCTCCCTTGATTTGAGGGACCAACGTTGGAGTCATCATGAACCTATCTCCTTGTCCCACAGCCCCCATATTGAAGAGATTAACATCCCGAGGTTTAATTTCCTCAACTTCAATATTTCGATCGTCATCTACACCTTCAACATCATAATCACTGGTATCACTGATGATGAAAGAACCACTCCCACCAGTAGAGACAGGAGGGCAGCTATCAGGATACAACTTTCTGGAAAGCGCTTCTTCCTGTCTAATCACCACCAGCCAAGTTGCACTTTCCTTGGCAGTCATCTTATCCTGCAAGCATTTAGACTGACGAACAAGCTTTCGGACCTTCCCAATGTCGGGGGACATATGCTTGATTACCGCTGTCAGAACACTCACCTTCCAGGCCTTCTTCAGATCATGAGGCTTCTTGTAAGGGGGAGGCCCTAGATCCTTGGGCAGACCCAGTTGAGGCCACCAGTCCTCCTTCCCTGTTGGCCACCATGGTGGAGCAACACCTTTCTCTAGTGGAAAACGCCTTTGGGGTGGATCACAGTGCTGCATCAGAGCTGACAAAAGAGATCCAAGAGTAGTATCTTGAAGCTCTTGCAAGGTGTGTGGTGTTGACACTATAGCACTGCAGTCTTCATTTTTTCCTGGAATTGCATGATCAGTCTGATACTTGGCAATTGCAGCAGGTCCATTCCGGTCAAATCTCACCTTTTCCTTCCACCAAGATCGAAGGTTATCAGAAGCTCCACTGACCGGCTTTCCCTTTTCAGGAATGATTCCGTACACAAAACCCTGAGCCTTACAAACTTCCATCATTTTCAGCATATATTTCAGGATGCCATCCTGCGCCCTTGACATCTTCTTCCTTCGAGCTTGCTCCTGAGACTGACGCTGCTTAGCACTGTCAGCACCTTCCTTATTCTTGCTCTGTTCTTTAAGGCGCTTCAGGAGCATTCGATCTCTCCACATCCTCCTCTCGAGCTCATCAACATCCATTTCCTCCTCACTATAATCCTCTTCCACCGCTGTCTCTGGTTCACGCTCCGTAACTTGCTCTCCGTCTGTGGGGAGAGCAGAGTAGAACTCAAAGTTCCCACAAAATCCCATTTCTTCGAGGATTCCCATTCACTATGACTACAAAAAATAAATCCTTATTTAAACCTTAATCAAAGCCAGTTAAATTTCAATTTGCTTCTCTCCCACTTACACAAAATTATTGGCCAAAGACTTTTGAAAATCAAGAACTTCGCGATTCAAAGTACCGATGCAGAAAATAGATCAAGTGTAAACTCCTGAAAATAAATAATTTCCCACAGTACAAATCCAGTACATCGAATCTATAATCAGCAATAACTCCCATTCAAAAACATACAGACCCAAGTATAAAATTTACATAAAAGCCATAATTAGGAAATAGGCCAAGTAATACAACAACAAATGCAACATAGATCAACATTGGACGATCCAAACAATTACCGTCACACAAACAAAAGCAACTAACATAAAAGCTTGTTCATAAAAAGCAACACAACTACTTTCATGTCAGTACAAATTTCCAATTTTTTTTTAAAAATATTATTACACAGAGGATTAATTGAAAAAAATATGCACAGAGGATTACCAGGGCCAGATCTGCGTACACCGGTCTAATGTATAAACTAGCTATGGAGATTACATAGAAAGCAAGACAAGGTTACAAGCTAGATTCCCTTCTAAATAAACCAAAAATCACTTTTTTTTTCAGCACAAGCTAAACAAACACGGAACCAATTATGCTATAAAAACCCGGATATTAAATAAAAAAATTGTCATTAATTACAGTAAGAAACAGAAAAGAGAATCAAACTTAATAAACACAAATGGGATACATAGAAAGATAGAGAAAAGGCCAAAGACTAACAAATTTTCAGAGAAGCACACCAAAAGACATGAGCTCAAGCTGCTCAACACATGAAACGCAAGGTAAAATAATTTTCGTCCATCAAGTTTTTACGTCGAAAACCCACATGCTCATTCGTACTACTCTTCTTTCTTGATTCTGTTTCCATTAATAACACTGACCAGAAAATTTAAGACCATCCACGCAATTCAAATAATTAAAACCAAAATGAAAATATAATGGGAAAATCATCATACCAGATGATTATATAATTGCTCGAGCCATGTAAACTTTTGTCGGCAAGGCTCTGAGGGTTAGCTCTCTGAGTAAATAGGGAAAGACAGAAAAGAAAGAGAAGTTTGATGGTTTCGTTCTGGTTTTGCTACCGGAAAGAGAAAGAAAAAGAAAAAAAAGGATAGGAAGCGAGTCAACGACCCGAGATAAGGGTAGTAAAAGCACTTTGGTAACCATGGTAAGGTCAGATCAGTTCCAATTTTAATCGCTGTTAAGTCGTGTGTTGGCGTTTAGTTTGGGCTGTATGAGATGGGAATTAGATTGTGATTTTGCTCCTTCTTAGACTTTGGAAGCAATAAAGTTATGTGAGACGTGGCTGAAAATTAAGTGCAATGATTAGACCGTTTTTTATATTAGTATTTTGCGAGATTAATATTGAACTTTGTACATATTCAAAGAATTTGTCATTACAAAAAATGAGGGCGTTAGTAGATAGTTTGTCATCCCATTAAAATAAGAGGGCAATTATGGGGTATTGTCCTCATACCATTTCAGAAGAAATAATGCAACTCATACTATCGAATTAACTTTGTTTTGCCTTAATTACACTGATTTATAATAAGTTAAAAAGATATCATCTTTGATATTTTTTTCACGAGTACACAATAAAAAATAAAGAATTTCATTCTATAATAATGTTTAATTTAATTTAGTATGAAAATTAAGGTGATTTATATAAAAGTGAAAAGATACACGTGACACAAGTTTATCATAAATTAAATAATTTTATTTTTTATTAATTTATATTTTCTTTTTATTAGTAGAAATGATCAATTTATAATGTTGATAAAAAAATTTACCTTGATCCTATGCTGTTTTAGGGGTACTTACGCTAATTATGAGTACTACACAATAATAAAAAATTACTCCTATTTTTGTGAACCTTTAAGCACAAGAAATAATTAGAGTAATACAGATTGTCCGATAAAAATACTTTAATGCTTACGGCAACATAGAAGATAGTGGATCACAGTAAAAAAAGAAAAGGAAAAAAGGTTAAGATTCAAAAGCGTTGGCTGAGTTACTCTCTTGATGTTTACTGTGAGCTGCAAAAACGAAGAGAATGATGAACAATAGATTGGTGGGTGAGTAAATAAGGAAGAAAAAGAGAAATCTGAATGTAAAAAATTCCAATCCACTTAACGTTAGATTTGACCCCTTTTTTTTTTTCTTTTTTTTTCATAGGATTAAATTTCGTGTCTTACAAATACTTTCTATGTAATCATTGAAAAATAAAAATAATTGACATTTTTGCAAAAAAAACAAAAAAAAAGATGTGTAAATTTTAATTAATTTGACTACGCTGTCATTATTACTTTATATTATCACTGTTTTGCTGACACACATAACTGAAATAATCTAACACATAAAAATAACTCGCTAAATTTAAGAAAAAAGATTGTATATATAAAATTTGATACGAGATTACATTTTTATTTTTAATAAAGATATGCTACAGTGATTAAAAGTGAGTTGGAACATGATGATTCCTAACTTAGCAAGAGAATTTTTGTGGTCTTGTCTAGGAATGCTTCGGAACATTATTAAACAAGTTCGTCCAAAAGGACTAAAATAGTATGCTTGAAGTGAGGTCAATACTGGTGACATTGCCAACGTCTTAGTTTTAGAAGCATAATCCTGGGATAGCTTTGATTTTGAACCACATGGCAAAGAGGAAGGCAACTTCCATCTGCTAGTCATGAAGAGAACTATAACACTCGCCTCGATTTTTAAGTTAAGATTCATAAATGGCTATGTGATAGGGTGCAGACTTCTATTACTCAGTGATTGTTGATTTTATCCCTAATAAATAATAAGTTTTTAGTTGATTTATATTTTGAAACTTATTGTAGTTTGACATAATGTTTTTGAATCTATGGTATCAAAGTTTTATATTTTAAAACTTATTGTAGTTTGACATAATGTTTTTGAATCTATGGTATCAAAGTTTGTATGTTTTGAAGTGGTGTGAGTATAACACCACCATATAGTTTTCCCCGATTGAATTTAATTGGCTCAGCAGAGTCGGGCTGCCAGAACGTGCGAAAGAGCATATTCCCTGAATGGAAGCCGAGCTTCGTGGAATAAGATCAATTATTCATTCATTTATTTCCCCAATAAATGGAAACTAGAATTACAATTGGACCCTTCAAGACATTTCGTTTTCCAAACTTACCTTCAGTCCATATTATTATTATTAGGGAAACCGTTCTTTTCTTTTTTTCTTTTTTTTCACTTTCCCACCAATTTTCCCATTTTCCAACATCACAAGAAAGCTTGTGTTCTTGTGATTTTAATTAATTTGGATTCACTTTAGAGGCAAATACAATTTGCTTTTTTTTTTTTTTTTAAATAAAGGATAAATAATTTATTCACAAAGACTTATTACAATGAAGACTAATAAACTTGTTTTTATATAAATTTGTCATTTATTATTAATAATTAACAAAATAAAATAAATAATTGTACCAATTACAGTAGTAAATAATATATTACATACCAATTTATTAAAATTATTCATATAAATTGTCGATTTATATTTTTGTCTCCTCAAAACGTCAGCCAACAGATTTATATTTTTGTGTTATAAATATAACAAAATATAGCATAACATAAATTAACGAACACACACACTCAAAAAAAAAAAATAAAAAAAAAATAAAGAAAGAAAGAAAAACACAAAAAAAATGTTAAAAATTAAAGAAAACACAAGATCTACTTGATTCGTCCGTAGGTCCATCTTCACGGTTATAAAATGACATTTACAAGTATTTCAGTTTTGGTAGCACAATAGCTTTTCTCTTGAAAAATTTCCAACTATCTCTCGGTTAAATTTCTCAGCGCAACAAGTCTTTCAAAGAGAAAAGGGTTCTCCCTTTCTTTTTTTTTTTGGGCCTGCGTGTATCACGATTCTCTTTTATAATGATAAGGAGAGAAATTACTGGTGTTGTTGAAGTGGAGCAACCGCTGTTAGTGGATAGGGGAAGTTGTAACCGTTGATGAGGAGGCATAATCCTCTACTAGTGAAAAGTCATTTCTTATGTTAAGTGTTCGATGTCTTACTATTAACTTGCTACCTATTACCTTATATCTATTGAATTATTTGCATGTACTCGGTTCTGCATCGAAAAAAAAATAGCATGTCAGAAAGGCCCCATTTGCAGAAGATTTCATTTAAGGAAGACTTCATATTTAGAAGACGTCAACATGGGATGACTTCAGCTTGAATATAGGCTGACGAGCAATTAAAAAACAAGGGAGCACACAGATTATTTTTCCTATTTAGTAAAGGATAATATGACTGATTAAATTTTTTTACTTTTATATTTGTTGATTAATTTGTGTAAATAATTTTTAAGTTTAATGTTATAAATCTAATAAATAATGTACAGATGTTAAAAAATAATATTTGCTTATACCATAATAGAATTTTAATCAAATTAATTGATACATAAATAATCATTGTGGCACTTTTGCAAGAATGTATGAATATGGATTATTTTTTTCTCGTGCCCAATTATTGATGTATTTTTCTATTTTTAATAATGATATTAGATATATTTTTTAAGAAAATAAAAATTTTATTGCCGAAACTGACTGCGGTGGTCGCTCGGGTTTCTTTATAATGAATTAATTGGTGTCTCTTACTCGGTAACGTGGGTGGATCCTATCTCTTCGTCAAGCCTCTTCGAAGTATTCGACCAAGTCAAATACATGCCTTAATCCAGGCCAATGTAAAGAATACTTTTTCTTTTTTACTCATTTCCATTATTACATATAATATTTATTTAATTATTCCTCAACTTTTTATTTTTACAATAATAACACAAATTTATTAAAAAAATATTCCATTTAAAAAGCTTGAATCATGTACCAAATAATTTCTATATAAATCAAATCTCTATTATTATTAATATTATCTCATATTTTAAATATTACTCAAACTATTATCATTGTAATGTGAGCTAAATTTAAAACTCAAATATTTTTCCGTCTTAAAAAATGTTTATCAATTAAATTTTGTTATCATTCACAAAAATTATATTTAAAATTTTGCATTAAATTTTGGTACATCAAATATAATTTTAATTATGAAAATTAATTTATTTTAACACAACTGTTACATACAAGCGGTTTGAATTTCATAACAAAATCAAAATAAAAACTCACCGGTAACAAGTGCCTTACTATTATTCATCTTGAATTTATTTGCACCCAATGGGTGTAACTTGGTGGTTCCATCATGTGATAACAGTGTAAGTATGTTTGTATTCGAATTGTCAGAAATGCATTTTTTATAAAAGTTTAGTACAGTTGGGATTGTATCCCATAT
>JAWDEX010181532.1:1712-14025 GCA_035221805.1 Trichilia hirta | reverse complement strand
CAACACTTGGCCTTACCTGACTGGAGCTCAGCGCAACTGAGGGGTGTAGATGAGTTCTCAACTCTACTTTTATAGTCCAGCAACTTTTTCTCCCGTTTCGATGTAAGACTCACTCCTGCCCCCACTACCATCCTGAAGCTTGCCAGGAGCTGCTCCTTGCTCAAGCCCTCTTGCCCTAGTAGCCACTCTCTGCCCTCTAGGATCGGGATGTTACAGGCTATGTGGCTCTATACATCAAGGCCCAGGCTCGTACAAGTTCACAACTCATACCAGACCCCCAAGGAATCGAATCGCCAACTTACTTCATAAGTAGCGTAGCATGATCGTCCTTATAACCACTTGGGCTAGTAGCTCGAGTGGCTACAAGGACGAGTCCTGATCTATGATGTCAAGGGTTCGAATCCTTGGGGGCTGAGCATGAGTTAGAGTAACTCATCTCTTATCTGTTGTGCAGGGTTCCTCCAAACTTATTTGACAAGGTCCAAGTGTTGGGAGCGAGAGTGATGTTCACCAACACTATCGAGTTGGGAAAAGGAGTGGTTAAGTGCAGTGCAAAGTCTCGAGAGCCGAGAGAGGGGGGAAAATATAATCATAGCCAGATACTAATGAGAAACATCCCAATGTCTCTTTTTGATAACCATTAGAGCTGCCTACGCAAGTGTTTTGGCTCAATAACTAGGGTAGGCTTAACAAAATCAGAAGGTGATGCTACGGTTGATAGATCTATTATAATTGGCTTGAGATCAATAATTGGCGATGAAAGTGATTCAGCCACAGATTCAAAAAGCACGAGTCCAGGTGTAGCAAACTCGTTTGCAACAATAGGTGATGAGGATTCGTTGGCCACAAGTTGAGGAACCCGCTCATGGTCCAATGCTGTGGTTTGACCCGAATCTTTGACTAAATAATTTGCAAATGGAAAGATGTCCTCGAAAAATTGAACATCACGAGATATATAGATGATCTTACTCTCAAGATCATAAATTTTATATTCCTTTTGTCGGTTAGATAACCGACAAAAATGCATGATTTGGGGTGCCGAGTAAACTTCTCATGTGGCTTGCTATTCACATGTCCGTAACAAAGGCATCCAAAGCTCCCCAGATGATCGTAAGTCAGAATCTTCCTAAATAAAATCTCGTATGATGTTTTATTTTGTAAGACTGAGAGCGGTTGATTAAGGATGTGGCAGTAATAACACGCTCTCCCCTTAAAGAACACGGGGAGTTTAGCTTGAAATGGTAGTGCACGGACAACTTCAAGAAGACGCCTATGCTTTCGCTCGATGACGTCGTTCTGTTGTGGTGTGTAGATTGTCATTACATGCCCTGTTCAAGATAATAAGCCATTAGATCCCCATGAGTAAATTCTAGCCCATTGTTTGTCCGCATAACTTTGACTTGCAAGTTAAATTATGTTGAAACCCAATTAAAAAATTGCAAGAGATACGCCTTGTTTTCGGCTAGTGTTTCATTAGAAAGGCCAATATCGCTCGACTAAAATCATCCACTATGGTTAGGAAATGAGAGACTTTGTTTTACATGGACCCCAAATATCACTGTGAAGTAAATAAAAAACATGCATAGTCTTATTCATAATCATAGGAAAAGGTAATGGTGTTTGTTTTGCCTTACAACAAGCATCACGAAACATACTCTTATTGCAATCAAAAGAAATAGATAAACTTGGAACCAAGGGATGCAATTCAGTTGTAGATGCCCCAAGCGCTGGTGCCATAAACTCACATTAACCGGATTGCCAGCAATCCGTTATCGACTACAAGTAGTAGAGATCATTCCGCTCTCCACCCACTCCAATCAGCGTCCTCGAAGGTAAAATCAGATTCACGCAAAATTCCGACCAAAGGTCAGTGTACAATTTAAATCACGTCTTAATTTACTAACAGACAATAAATTGAAACAGAAATCGGGAACCCTAAGGACTCGTTCAAGAGTCAATCTCTTCCCGAGAGCAACCAGCCCCCGAGTATGGATTGCTAATGTATCGCCATTAGGAATCTGCATTAGTGGAATATCGGGTCCTGATACTGCTTCTAATAATGAGTCTCGATTATGGGTGATGTGATTTGTCGCCCCTGCGTCAATTACCCATTCATTATCGGGCTTACTCAAACAATTAGAGGCTGCCATGTTTGCAGATGGAGTATCACCTAGATGAGCTATCAGTTGTTGATGCTGGGCATAAGTCAGGCCAGGGATCGGTGAAGTGACTCCATCCATGGTTGCACCAAAAGCCGCTCCGAAAGAGGCGTTGATCGGAGCTGCACCGTCGGCCTTACGGTCTGCTTGCGATCTAGTCTGCTTATCACTCTGCTTTCCAGGTTTGCGCTAATCCTGTGGATATCTGATCACCTTGGAACAGTATGATTTGGTGTGGTTTGTCTTTCCACAATGCACACACACAGGAAGGTCACGACGATCGCCATCACGGTTTTTCTGCGATCTTGACTCGTCACCTTTGGTTAGCAAGGCAGCAGCTTCTATAGTGGGGGCATGATTTGCAGCAACCGAACGTTGTTTTTCCTCCGGTGCAGCAATGGCGTAGGCCATTTCGAGAATCAGTAGCGGGTCAACACTCAGGATTTGAGATCTCACAGTTGTGTACTCTTCGTCAGGTTCCATCAAAAAGTCAAAAACCTTCTACTCTTCACGCATGGACTGCATCTTCTTCGTCGCACCGCATTTACATCTGCATTTGCACACTAGTATTGGATTGAGACATTGCAACTCACCCCAAACAGCTTTTAGCTTACCGTAACAAGATGAAATCGAGGATTTCTCTTGTTGTAAGAAAGCAATGGCTTGTTTAGTTGCCACTCCTTGGGTGAACCTTTTGTCCAAATCTGCCCACAGTTCTGCCCCGGTGTCGACATGGGCTGCACTGCCTTGAAGTTCCTTTGCAAGCGCATTCGTGAGCCATAAAATAACCACTGGATTGCACTGTATCCATGGCCGTAAATTCGGGGAATCGTAATCTGGTCTCTGTAACGTCCCATCCACAAAACATGCTTTGTTTTTGGAATGGAATGCTGTCATAAAGCTCCAGTCTCCAGGTGAAATAATTATCTTCACTTTCTTTGAGAGGAGTGGTCACGAAAATCAGGCCAGGATGATCAGATGGGTGCAATTAGTATGTAGATGTGGTTGGAATAAGACTTTTTACCAGGTCCCTAGGTTTGTCACTATTGATGTTCGTATCCTCCCCTGCCGTGTTAATTGTTAAGGAAGAGAAAGAGGAAAGAAAAAAAAAAAAGTACTTAGAGCTCTCTAACACGCTCTGATACCATGAAAAAGTGAAATCTCTAGAGTCGGTTATTATTCTAGTTGATGAACGTTATGATATATAGCTTTGCAAGCACAAACTAAGGCCTAGCTTTAGACAATTACAATCAGCAAAGAGTAACAAATTGGAATAGCTATTCCTACAAATATGCTAGAGAGAACGAGTCAGCATCCCTATAATTACGCATGTAAAAATATATATGGTATGTACAAAAGATCCTCCAATAAAAATATATAGAAACCATCAAGTCTTTCTCTCCAATCACCATTCTGGCTATCGTCTATCTTCACCGACAAACACTTTTTTTGAGTTATATCTTCAATTCAAGTATTCTGTAATCTGTACGCTATATTCTGTGCCATTCTGATTATGTAACCTTTTGACATTTCAGGGTTTGCATTTTATTCAAAAAGCTGTAGACATGAAAGGCCAGGGGCGTCAATGGTTGTGGGGGGCAAAGCTAGCCATTAATATATGCAGCCGTAGGCCCAGGGTCGCAGGGGCATGCATGCAATGATGCAAATCTATTTTTATATTTTGAGTAGTGGAATTATCTTCAAAATGGTACATAGCTTGATGCATTTGCATTGCTTTCGTTTTATTTTCAAGTTGATCTGGTCTACATGTGCCCTCTGGTTTCACTCTTTTTTCATATTTGTGGGACACCTATCCAGGATTTCCATCGTTTTCATTAATTAATTCTCAAAATTAATGTTTGACGTGTTAATCGAAACAACTTGCCAATTCATTGTTAAAGAAAGAAAATCCTCAAAACATATGTCCCTCTAACAATATCTTCAGTAGTCAACCTTTTATAATGTTTCCGTTGTTTTTCTTTATCTTCTCGTTAGAGTGACATTAACTACCCTTCGAAATTGTAAGCATGATCACCTGATTAATCAGACTGAAATATTTTGGTGGGGGACATCACTTATATGATGGAGTATATTAATAACTTTGCTTACTAAATCATTACTTACATATAAAAGAACTGGATTAGTCGTATAAACACACAAGTTTAATTTGAACTCTCAATTCTTTCTCATATTAGGACATACCTATCAGAAATGAAATGCCATGTGAAAGCCTTATCAGAAATGAAATGTCATGTGAGAGCTTTAGTAAAGGCTGTCAATTTGGGGAAAAGAAGGTGGGTAATTTATGAAAATGTAAAATGTGAGAGAAAATGAAGGCCTAAAGAATATGAAAATCATGATTTCAAGAAAAGGACTCGCATAACATGGCCTATAGGATTGATATTCGAAAGAAACCTATAGGGCAAGGCAATAGAAAGATCAAACGTAGAAAGATCAAACATCAAAATAAAAATTAAGGAAGAAGGTAATTTTCACCACCAATCATTATTGCCAAATGCAAAATATTTTCCAAAAACATTTTTAATTTTTAGCTAAATTTAATAAGTCTAAGAACCCAATTCCTTCACTGTACAAGTAGTGCCCAGGATGAGAGGAACCAAAACATAATGATTAAAGACGATTGAGACTAAATGATTGGCTTGAAAGCTCTTTCTACAAATCATTTACAGCTTGCCGAAAATAGAATCCAAAGAATGAAGAACAAGAGCATATTTGGATATCTTCTTAAGATATATCATTTGCTTTTTGAGTTATCCTGGCAAGTGCCCATTTGCTACAAGTTGCTGTCATTTATATTCTTCTTATCTATTTAAAAAATCAAAAACTTTTGATCCAACTAGAGTTTTGTCAGTTCTGGAGAGCATACGAAGATATTCTGATGTTCACTCTAGCTAATTGCATAATCATGTGGGATGTTTACATAACTACAGCATGAAGAAAAATTAAATAAATCACAAGAAAAAACAGTCAATTAATAGTAACACTAAATTACAATGAAATAATAAACAATAGCATTAATTTAAGATGACAAAGTTTAACCTACGTCTCTTAGACTTAGTATTATTATTTATTCTTTTAAAAATATATTATGTAGTATTATAATTTTTAATTTATTAAAGTTTTATTTTGCATACAATTTGACCCTATTATTTAATGTTTATTTATAAAGTATATAATTTATGTGTGATGTAATTACATGCTAATATAAAAAAAATATAAATTACATATTTTTTTTATAAATAAAAGATAGTTTACTTCTTAAAACATTTTTACTCTAAAATGAATAATTTATCTTAATTATTGAAGTAGAGATTTGGAGTAAAAATTTTAGTATATATGCTATACATTAAACTGCATTATTGTGAATTAAAATTTAGTAAAATGAATATAATCCATTTTAATTAAAATAAATTTTAATAAGTTTAATATATCTTAATTTTGAGTAAATAATGAATTTGTATTCATTTATTGTATTTTTTGAGTCATCAAAAAGTAAAACCCAATAATATGATCAAAATCTCAATAACTTGGATATTTAATTTCATAGATAATAAGAACATACTCTTAAGATATAATCCATCAATATAATATTTTTCAATTCATTTGAAGTATTTAATTATTTAAATATGTGACAGCAATTTATTTAAAAAATTATTTATCGAACGATAATATTTATTTATAAATTTAATTTGCAAATATAGAAATATTAAGATTATCATTATAGCATTCAATGACTTGAGGTAAATAGGTAATTAAATAGACATGACATTGATAATAGGTTTAATTACGAGCATAAATAAATGATCAATTAAATGGTTATTATTGGTCAAAGACGAAGCACAAATTTATTAAAATAATTTTAGTTAAATGAATTTTTGTTTTATTAATATTGATTACTTATGTGCTTTTAGTAGAATAGTTTAGAGTTAACTTAAAAAACTAAATAGATTATGAGATAATTGGATAGGTGCTTTTTTAAATTAAAATTAAAAAGTAAATAGATTCACAGTCTCTAACTCATTAATTTTTTACAAACTCTAATTAGTACTTATAAAAGAGAGTAAATTTTTTGTGAAGTAGAAGTACATTCTTTTCAAAAGAAAAATATAGCAATTTTAAACATAAAATAAAATGTATTCATATACATGAAGATTTTAAGAATACTAGAGAAGATTATGTGTGAAGATTTTAAGAATAATAGGGAAGATTGCAGCTACGTATTAATTTCATGCTAAAAATAACCTTTCAACTTGTGCATATAATAAATTAACAATGATTTTTTCTATATTAATTTTATTTGTTGAAATCAGTTTTTCTAACAACATCATACTCAACAACAACCATACCATATATTAATTTAATTTGATTTGCTGGAGAGACACGAAACCTTGTGCACTTTCCCGACATCAACTAAAAAACAGGTTTTTCACTGTACATATTACTATAATATAAATAATAAAACCACTAAATCCTTGCCTCTGCACTTTGTTGGTGAAGGGACTAGTTGTGTATTGTTGAATTAGATATGTGGGGAAGATTGATAGATAGATGTTCTGAGCCTTCTTTTTTGGGGTTAAAAGAATTGTCATAAAATGCTTGGGAAACTGTTCTTGCTTTATCATGTTGCCTGTGAGATTTTGAATTGAATGAACTGAATCTTTCTTGCCTGTTCTTCTTCGTAGGTTGTGATGAATGAGGGATGAAGACTCCAGTTCCTTTGCTTTTTCTTCTGCAACTTTGCCCATAGAAAAATGGAGATGGTGCTGTTGGGTAGTTTTCTCTAGAGAGAGACTGAAAAATTCAGTCAAATCTATAGTTTAGTTACGACTCTACAGCATACACTCAAGAGTTGTTGAAGCAAGCTAGCTAATACAAGAAAATTAAAGTAACAAAGCTCATTTTGGTCAGGAAAAAACCTGGAAAGAAACTGAAGGATAAGTTGCAACTGGATCCTCATCATCATCCATGATAAGAAGCGAGATTTGCCTGCTCAAGTCTGGAAAAGACAAATCATCTTCTCCTTCCATACCTACTCAATTTAACTACGACTTAACTTCCACTGCACCGAGGAGAGAGAGACTGGGTTTTGCAAGAAAAAGCAAAGAAGAAGGTTTTCAATTATGCAATCTTGAAATCTCGCTTATTTTCCTTCTTTTTGTTTTTTCCTCCAAAGCTATAGCATGTGGGGATTATAAGTAAGGAAAGAAAGAGATGGGTTGCAGTTAAAGTTAAAATGCAGTGTGCATGTGGGAATGGTGGGGTCTAAATGGCAGTTTGACAATCTGGACAAACCCCACAAGAATCATGAACTTGTGTTGTGATATGATATTTTCCAGTTAGAGGTAAAAATAGATGATAATGAGGGGAGCAGCGAGCAAAAGCCCACACCCGGATATCTAATCCCAGATAAAATTCGATCTCCAAAATCTCCCATCATGCTTGGTCGTAAAGGGTACCTTTCACTTTATTTTTTTTCCATCCCTGCTCAAAAGGAACAAGGTATGGTTCTTAATTCTTATAGTCCATAGTACACAGAATATTTTGGACGGGTAACTAAAGCTCCTTGGCTGGAGGTATATCATATAGGATAAATATTGATGCAATATTTGTTTGATCGATCATAGCTAAGATAGTCAAAATTTATCGGCCAGAGGATCTATCTAGTTGAAACCTTGTTTATAAAAGTAGGACCCAGGTGACCTCCAAACTCAGCTCTAGACTAGTTGGAATGGCCATCTGTCACTGTACTATCTAAACTTGTCAAAAATATGCTGCCGGCTTGAAAAATTTTAAGATAATATTTTAAAATTGACCCTAATTCCTGTTATGGTTGGAAAAGGCCGCAATCAAGGTGAAAAAAAATAGATAAATCACGTGCATTAACAGACAAATAGGTCTAATCAGGCACTTATTCTCTCTTCTTGAAACATCACGATAGGCCCATGCACCACATAAACCTTTACCTTTTCAGAATAGAAAGCAGAAAACTTGGACAGGGGACGACAAATACCCTATAATTTTAAGAAATTAAAATTTTCTTATTCATAATAAATATCAATCTAAAGCTTAAAAAGGAAGACAAATACTTCTATAATATTATTTTATTAATTAATTTATTTTTTATAATATAATTATCATTACATTCTTTTAATTTGACGCTTATTTTTATAAAAGTCAAAGAGTATAATAATAATTATATTAAAAAAATAAATTAATTAATAGAATAATACTACATAAAATATTTGTTATTAATTTAAAATTTAAAAAATCTTTATTATAAAAAAATATTTATAAATTTTTAAAATCATGAGTATTTATCATTAAGACTTTTGGTCCACAAGTTTTGCCGGCTGGCAAATGTACTCGCCTAATATGGAAGAACATGATGATGCGTGGATGGATTTGATGTTGTTTTCAAACCTTTGATCTTCGTTACAGCATTCAATTTGACATCCATCATCATTATTATATGTTTATTATGTTTCTTTCCTTATTTCTCGGAGTGGAATCTAGTTTGCTGGTAGCGACCACCCACCTGATGATGACTAATATTAGCTGAGAATAATCTCCGGGAAACCCCAGCTCGTATTTGGCGCATCAATGCAACCATTTGAATGTGCTTAATCACTGATTTGCTAAGTAAATGCAAGAAGGTGATATGGAATATCAATGCAATGACAATGACCCGATTACAATTAAATTTCTTGTTGGGTGCATACGTTATACGTGCCGCCTGGACGTTCCTACACTAATCTTTGTAAACCCATGTAAACGAATGGTTACTGTCACAGGCAGAAGTGTTGCTACCTTGACTCCATCAGCTTCATTTTCTCTTTTCACCGCACTTGAAGTCGATATTATTATCCAAATGTAAAATCTGAACTCAAAAATTGAGTTAATATCAATGTCTATGGTAAAAGGTTCACATATTGAGAAGATCTTAGCAGAATGGAGTATGAAAAATTGTTACCAAATACAAATATATCCGGAAAGGAACTTGCCTCCTCAATTTGCAGTTTTAACTACGTTAATTTTGACAGACAGAAGCATCTACTTGGAGCTTGGAAGAGTGTTGGTTTCAATAAACCATTGGGGCAGCATGTTACTCGCCTCACCAAACATATCCATATCCCAGTCTGGTGGCCAGTCAAATCTCCTGAATGCAACTCGCAATTTTCTCAGACACGAGGTTTTCTTGTCATTCTTTTCTGTTGTACCAGTCACGTGTATAGCATCCTCCCCAACCTTATCCATAAGGTCATAAAGTGGTAGATTTAGATTTGAACGGGTCATCTCTTCCAAAACTGGAGGTGCCTGCATGTAGAGATTCTTCCCTCGGTATGTGACGCTTGCTTTCGATAACTGCAGCTTAGGATGCTCTTCAAGGAGATTAATAAACTGCTCCAACACAAAGTACAGTTGACAAACGACAAGAATAAATAAACATACCAAGAATGACGCAAAAGCAAACTCCATTGTCAGCTTGATGCACGAGATTCTTTCCCAACATCCCCCAACTCCCAAACCAAGAAATAAAATTAAATCAAAAGCACTTTTCCACTAGAAGCATCCTTACCACACAATTCAATATGTAGAAGGTCTATGACCAGAGATAATACTTCCACATGATGGCTCAGATCAGCTTCAATTAAAAAGCTAATGGGGATCGTAATAAATCAAATGGGCAATATCAGGTCAGATTTTTGACTGAAAGAGTTGAGTGGTTAAAAAACAATTTTCACTTTATATGTAGCTGGCTAACAACACTACCAAACTTTCAGAACAGACAGACAGAAAGAAATACTGTGATGTCGGCCATAAATTGTAATTATTGTTGGGACAAGCTAAATTAATGAAAGTAACCCTGCTGAGCTAGGCCCCAATTTCTCAAGCCAAAGCACTGCAGATGAATAACCAACTAAGAAAATGCAAAGATATATATTCAATATCATTAAAATAAAAGTCTAGTTTTATCAAACAAGCAACAATATTAACAAAAGAAAAAAAAAAACATATAAAAACAGAAGCCATATACAGTATGAGTGTACTAGCCAAGATATAGAAAATAACCTTTTCCAAAGTAACTGAAGCGTCCAACTCAATAAGAATCCCTGGACCACACACAAGGCAGTCCTTGTCTTTCACAAATTCAGTCACTTTTATGTGCAGACCTTCAACACCATTATACCTGTACAAAAATAAGCAAATTTACGTTTAGGAACCGAATGGAACCCATATTATTTCTCCTTAACCTTGAATTTCTGATATCAAGAAATGAATTGCATAAAAAAATGCATTACCGGAGTAAAATTATTAGAAAAGAACAAATGAGAGCTGGACATACGTCAGATAGTTTGATAGAGTTTTGCTGCATCCTGATGCAATCTTCAAGGTTTCAAGTGCACACGCTGCTGATATAATTGCATTGGTGGAAGCAATAGCTGGAATGATGTTTTTCACAACACCCTGTAAAAAATGAAGAACTTACAACAAAGCAGGGCATAATATCATAAGCGGTAAAGCCCTTGAACATGACATTTGTGGACTAAAGTACATAATTTCAAACTAAACTTTATCTTCACAGACTAAACCATACCTGAGTAAGAGAAAATGTTACTCCAGGGATGCCAAAAAGGTCAGCTCTCTTGACAGCCTATGAGAAGGGGATATTGGTAGCATTAGTCAAACAATGAAATCAATATCAAGAGAAACATCACTCACTAGCTCCATGTATTAACCTCGGAAAAGACCCACTTCATATGTTCAGGGTCATCTGGATCAAAAGCCTTTCCACTATGTATCTGGAAATAATTTTCAAGATCGGATAAACAATAGGCCTAAATCATCACATAAGGAATGAGAGACCAATGTATGACAACACATTACCTCGTCCCATTTGATTAAATGGGCATATTCAATACAATGAGCAGCAGTTCTCGGGGTTTCTGCAAGAGTGCACAAAGGAAATTTCACTTGAGGGGGGAAAAGCCAGATGGTACACTCAAAGCACGGCGTGACTCCTGGCACAATAACCCTTGCATGACCTTTGAAACCTTCAGTACCCCCATCTACCATGGGTATGATTGTTTCTTCCCGTGGCTTGTCACCAGAATCATACTCTAAGTTTCACAGGAAAAATGTAAAACAAACTACAAAAGCTAAAGTAGAATAAAAGATATATTTCAAGAATGAAAATTTTCAGCTTCCAGAATGGGATAAGATGTTGATGTCAAATCATCAAATTCCTGATTTTAAAATGGTGATGTACAAAAGTACATAAAAGCAAGCACAAAATTTAATGGTCCACAAAACCTTGTTAGCCATACAAGAATGGTTGAACTTTTAGGTAATTGCACCATATAAACTACAACAGAATAAAGTTGCCTCATTCATTCAGCCAAGGTGGTTCTAAGGCCACAAGTTTCTTCAGATTCGTGCCACAAAAGTGTGAGGCTCTAGTGGCATTCATGCCTCCTCGCATGCCTCATACAATAAGCTCATGCTCATGCCGATGAGATAAGCCACACTTTGCATAAAATGAAAAAAAAGCCTTTCCCTTAAGTTGCCAAAATTAAAATCCAAAAGACATTAAACTATTTCTTAGAAGAATTATTAATAATACAACAACAATGGAGGTTAACAGTCTCTATACCACAGACTAAGCAGTACAGTAGTAGGGAAAAAAAGGCAAATGCAGGCAATTACAGTCCATACATATGATGTCTAAGAAAAAAGACATAAAAGAGAAGGCAATTCAATTAATGGACAGAAGCAAATCATGTATAGATGTAGAGAGATGAAAAAATAAGAAAGAACAAATTAAAACACGCACCAAGAAAACTACAAGCTACAGCATTTATGTAGCTCCGAGCCTCAATGGAATCAAGACCAAGCACAATGATATTGAAATCATTATAAAATTCAATCTCTTTATCCTCAATTCGGCAAAAGTGCGGCACAATATTCACGCCACCAACTCTATCCATGACCCGCTTTGCTGCCACCTCTGCCTTGGGCTTACCAACATCTTCCAACCTACAATAACAACAGCATAATTACACGAAACTCTACTTGGAAATTAAATAACCCACATATCTTATAAGCACTATATGTTTTCTTTTTCTTCTTTTTCT
>JAWDEX010181494.1:0-14030 GCA_035221805.1 Trichilia hirta | reverse complement strand
GTTTAGGTGGAAGCAGGAAATCCAAATCTTCGCCGTCGTCCTCGTCCAATTCGCCCCATCTGAGCTTCGGTTGAGTTGAAACCGACATTGTCACCTTTGTATGCGATAAACAAAGGATGAGATAAGAGAGAAAAAATTTAGGGCTTTTTCTAGGGGTTGCACCCAATATCAATGTGCTGTAAAAATACCTAAATGTCCTACCACTATAATTTTTTGACACAGATATCCTAGCTTTATATAAAACTACTAAATTACCCTTCTATTAATAAAATTAAAAAAAAAAAACCTTCTAAAATCCAAGTTTCGTGAATTTGGTTTTTCTATTTGTCAAAAAGACTTTTTGAAGTCAGATTTTTAAAAAAATTATTTTATCATTTAATTACCAATAAATAAAGGCTTTGGAATTATAAAAAAATCAAATTTTTGAGAATTTAGAATAGGACATTTTTAATTTTTAGTTGAAGGTTAAATTTTTTAAAATATTTTTATTATATTTTAAAAATTAAGAAAAAGTACTTAAATTTTTAAAATTTAATTGAAATAATATTTTAATTCTATTAAGTTAAAATACTCATTTTTATCCTGTTTGTCGATATTTTTTATTACAAAATTTAAAATTTGATAATACCGATAAAACTTAAATTAATGATACCAAAAAATATTTAAAATAGAAAAAATCAATGATAGAGCGGAAAATAAAATATCGCCAAATAGAGGAAAAAATAGGAATTTTCAATTTAGTGGGGCTAAAATATTATTTTATTCAAATTTTAGTCTTTAAATGTCTTTTATCTTAAAATTTTACCGTATTTCTAAATTAACATAACTAATAAAAATTTATATATTAAAATAATTACATAATTTTTACTAAAAATTATTTATGATAATAAAAATTAATATTTTTTGTTAAATATTTTATTTAAAAGTGTTTACTCCTAAAATTTCTACTTCAAAAATTTTATCAAATAAATCCTAGCAAAAATAAAATACCTATTTAAATCTATAGCTATTAGCTGATAACGTTTGTCAAAGGCTATTTGATACATAATTCATACAATAAGATCATATAACCCATCATATGCCAATTTTTAATTTGCTCAATTTATTAATTTACTATTTGAATAAATATAAAAATAGGACAAAAACAATTGGTCATTACCAACAACACCATTATGAAGCACCAAAGATCTTTGTAACATGGAGTTTCAAATTTCATGATAAAATTATTTGTAATAATAGAGAATCGAAAAATGTTCAAAATAAAGTAAAAGGAAGTGAATTTCAGTCTCCTTTGGTATCGTATTTTTTATGTAAAATTTGCCCAATTGAACTCAATAAAAAAAGCAATAAAAGATGCCAAAAATATAATAATTAATTTGCCCTTAGAAACCACGAACTTTATTTAACTGCGTAACTAGAGTTTGAAACTCGAGAACAAGATGTGTATGTTATGAGTATTAACAGAGGTACAATTTAAAAAATTATTTATTTATTTTTTTTCACTTATAGAGCTCGCATGTCAGATAGTTCGAAAGGTTACAATGAGATTGAATTTGAAGGAATCCACGACATTAAGAGTTCCATCCTTCCGATCTAATGCCATTTAGAAGAATCGAAAAAGAATTCCCATCCTCTAACTCAAATCATTGTAGACAATCTTATTGCAATTTAAGAAAACACCAAATTGGGATTCGCTCGTGTTACAGAAGATAAAAATGGATGAATCATGGATGATGATCATCATTCATCGAAAAGCTAAGGCTTATAAGCTTACAAATTTTGAAATTTCACTTCATACTCAACTATTCACACAATGACCAAAGACCCAGATATCACAAAAGGACTCTCCTTCCTGCAAAGAAAACACAATCCTTCTATCTATCAATTTCATACGACTTACGATAGGAGGAAGAAAAAGCTAAAAACTTTTAGTTACGTCAACCGCCTTCACCACCTCCACCATGAGAACTCCCACAACCACTCCCTTTCATGGCCAACGTATGTCCATAGACTGCAGTTGTCCTTAGAAGAGCTGCGCAAGCATCGTTGCTGGCATTTCCAGCTCCATGATAACTGGGTTCACTGTGATCATCTTCACCGGAAGCTTTAGTAACATTTCCTTAGCTTTTGCCATGTTTACTAGACTTCCCATGGGAATGTGCAGATTTCTCTGATTCTTGTTCACTCTGGATTTCTTTCTTCTTGTGGCCAGGGATGCAGAAACAAATGCTCTTACACTTCATAACTGAAAGCCTGAAACTGAACTCTCACCAGAATCTCTCATGCATCTTCATCTTTAAAATGAACTCGATAATCTTTAATTATTACACAGGTTGCATAATTGCTTAGTTAGTAAACATTATTAACAGTCTTGTAGTTTAAAGAATTGTTGGCAACACATATTGTATTTTCTCCCTCATATCATTGATCCCAATAGGCTTCAATCAATGCACAGAACCAATGATTGCAAGCCAACGTATACAAAGCACCAAATGGTTTCTGCCGCATCTTTTTCACATATAATGAAACTGTAGAGCACAGGCACAGCTAAGGTGCATGTAAACCGGTACAAGGTAGGTGTCATCAAGATGATATGAAAATTCCAGAGTTGCACCTATAATACGAATAAAGCAAAGCCGGAGATTCCTTGAAAAAGGTTGAAAACCAAACCACAGATGATTGAATTTTGTAACATTGACGATGAAATTATATGGCATGGATCACGCAGAATTGGATGCCAACTTCTACTAAGAAAGTTGTCAGCTTATATTATGCATGTGGGGATGTCATTACATTAGTAATAATAGACAAGCTGGGTAGCAAATTATGACATGTCGGAATTGCTTAGACCTAAAACTTTTTAATAAACATGGCATAAAATACAATGGAAGTCACCGATCCTATCAGAGCCTCTGATTCTTACCCTGATCATCGGAGTCAGAACTAAAAATTGAGACTTGTGCTATGTGAATCGGTTAGATCTCCAGATATTTATCAAGTACAAAACCAAAAATAATACAATCAAGTAATCTCCCTCCATTAGCCTCATGAATGACAAATGATAATTTTTCATATTCTGCTCAAATGATTACCGCACGTCTACCAGTGTTTTCTATTTCCAGGTCAAATGGTAGTAACTGTTCTCAGATTTGTTGTGAACCAATAATTGTAGCAATATAAAGAAACTCAATGTCATTTAACATTCAACAAACAATGCCATGGCAAATTTAAACACATTAGATTCGCTGGTTGCACAACAATATACATGCAAAATGTTGATACACAAGTGCCCTTTTTGATCATTGTACACTCACAGGACCATCTTGTTTCATTTGATGAGACTGCTTTCAATATTCCATAACACTGGCTTATAGCTGCAATAGTTTGAATGAATTAGCATAACGGAATAGTGGATGAGAAATAATTTGCGCACCAAAAAAATCATAAACAATTAGTCAAAAGAGAAGAGGAAGACAAGGATCGGGTAGTGAATCTTACAGGCGTGCAAGACCATTATACGATTGTGTGACTTGCTGAAGTTGTGCTGAGAGCTGCAACACCTCAGCAGATAGTGACTCTGCTCGGCTCTGTTCTTTTGAAAGTTGGCCCTACAAGCAAACAGAACCATAACTATAATTTTTAAATTAAAATCAATGAATTACGATTTTTCCTGGATGGGCGTAAAACTGGACAGGATCTCGACAGATTAAGAACTGAAATCCCTTTTACCAAGAATAAAACTTCCTACTATCCCAGACTAACCTTAACGGAGAGAAAATCAATTTTATATGAATCTGAGCCATCCTGATTGATGGCATCTTTAGAGGGTTCTGATAAGCCTCTCCCCTATCATTCATAGAGACTCCGCTAGCCTGTTCTGTTCTTAACTGATCAAGAATTCCACGAAGTTGTTCGTTTTGCTTAGACAGTCTTTCACCCGCAAAGTAACAAGCAAGACAGATTATTAGATCTAAGTAACCCTGAATATACAAGCTGATTCTGACAAGCCATGACCACAGACAATTAGCTGATTCTCCCAGTGCTTCACCATGCTCATTGCCTCTAGATAAGAAGACGAGAGATTAAAATTTTCTTCAAAAATTTTCTCTATCTCTGAAGATTGATTATCAATCTGTTCAAAAATTAAAGAAACAAGGTACTTTGCCTTACGAAAGTATATTTACTCCAGTAATCAACAAGAACAAATAAAAGTAACCTTGCAAGCAAAGACGGCACCTCCATCAGAAGTTTTTGTCTGCTACTCTCCAGTTTCTCAACCACTACAGCCATATCATGCAATTGCTTTTCAAGTTTTTCCTTGTCTTCCTGCAAAATAAAACCTCCAAAACATTACCACAAAACATCTTATGGCGGTGCACAAGAAATGATCAACCATCAGCAGCAAACAAACAAAATAACATAAAGTAAAGAAACGGTGTTGAGGTGCTAATGTTATAACAGACTAATAATGCTAGATCATTAGTAGATAAAAATAATAACATACTGACTAGACAGCTACCAAAATTTTATATTGTGAACATCAAAGATAGTATGTTACCACTGAAAATGCTCTGTGAGCTGTTGTGTTGAAGACTTCTTCTGCACAGCAAATAAGGACCAGAGAATTGAAATCAATAATTTAAAAATTGAGACATTTATAAAAAACCACAACACAAAAATTTCACACATAGAAGGGTATATTAATTTATTTTCAAGTGTTTACAGAACAGTTCTTTGTGATTGAAACTACAACATTGACCAAAACAAAGCTAAGATAGACTGCATCCATGGAAAAGAAAAATATTTGGCAATTGAAGATGATTTATCATTCCTCATTACAATAATCCCGCAAGGGACTAAGGGCGAGAAGAGCAATAACATAAGGGGTAGTTCTCTCAAATGAAAGGTACTTAGCATTTTGAATGATTGAGGTACAGAGAAAATACACAAGATGAAGCCATCACAAGTAGAAAACTATAAGAGTAATACCAGAGTCCTTTTTGGAGATTGCAGCAAGTTTCTCTTCCAGTTCCCACTTTTCAGACATAAGCACAGAAATCCAGGCTTGATCTTCTGTCAACTGTTGTCGCTCTTGCTGCCTCATCACTGAATCTTGCTATAGATTTCAACCACCATGATATTTTATAAACAAAAGCCTCAACAGAAACAACACAAAAAAATGGGAAAAAAAGAAGAAGCAAAGTCTAACATGTAATTCAGATTTTAAAGCAGCCAACTCCTTTTCTAAGGATTGGCCGTGATCAGGTGAAATCCCCATAGATGTAAATCCACCAAGAGAACCATCCATCACTGGCTGCTGTAATGTGTTAACTTCTGCTCTCAAGGCTGCTGCATCTTCCTCAGCCTACCCAAAAAGTAAAAGTAAGATTAAAATTCACAGAAGTATTATCAGAGAAAGCAGCAATTACTTACATACTTGATATTGTTCTTCTTCTGCTTCCTTTAAACGTTTCTTGGGTGCACGAAGTTGAGCTGAAAGATCCTCCTACGGTAGAATATTAGACTTTCTGCGCGATGAATAGAAAAAAATATAATGAAAATGTGATCCAAAACCATAGTAATAATGTTCAGATGGCATCTACCCGTGCAACAACAGCTGTGTATTTCTCCATTGCAACATCCTTGAGAGTTTTTCTCAGAGATGGTACAGTGTTTTGTTCCTAAAATTGGCCCCAGGTAAAGCAGAAAAATAAATAATCAAAACCAGGCTCCAGTGTTATATTGGAAATTTTAAGAGTTGCATATCAAATGCCATGAAGGTGCAGGGAGGAAAGTAATGTATCAGAATTCAAACAAATTTCAAACACATATAGAAGAAAAATGAGCAAGTTTTCAATGTAAATACTAAACAATAATCCAAAATGGTCATGTCATTCATTTTCTAAAATGTTCCATTACATTTTTCATACTAATAGTATGTGAAGTATCAATATGCAAAAGCTTTTGAACTCCTCTGCAAATTGTATAGCTGCATGCAATAACTTAAATAAGCTTCATACACCAGTTCTACACAGAAAATCATTGTCCCAAGCCACTCCTCATACTCTGCCAATTGAAACAATGCAGCGAAAATGCAGTGAAAACAATTTTGATCAATTCAGTTCCATTAAATATTGTCTTTCAAGAAGAGGTTCGCCCCTCAGGAAAATGTAAAATATGGCCATCCACCAATAATAATTCCAAATGCTAGCGCATGTTTGATGCAACAAAATATCAAGGTTGAGCTCACTAACCAAATCTTTTAGCCTTGTTTGAAGGGTTTCATTCTCAACTTCCTTTGCTTCAAGCTGAATCAAAAGTAAAACTAATTTTTCAGCAACAGTAACAAAATCCGAAGGACTCCTTTACCCATAAGTCCACCACAAAAGGCAAACTTAATGAGAAAAATACTGTTGATGATAAAATGTTGTTTTTCTCATCCAGTTCTGCATTCCTATTTTGCAGGTCTTGTAGCTGAGATACTAAGTCACTGACATCGGTCTACAGCAATGATGAATAATATGAGATTCAAAATTAACAGTACGAACAATGCAAGGTAGTAATATCCCATTACTGAGCTCTTTCAAACTAAGAATGGACGGATTTTCGACATTCTATGTTCAATCTTAAATAATTTGAATTACATAAGAATTTTAAAGTCTTCTATTTACATTCTATTCACCAAAGCATAAACAACTAATATGTCTAGAGATAAAAGAATTAGGAATCGCCAAAAGCAAAAATAAAGAAGAAAAATTACTTCAGAAAGACTATTCCCGCTCTCTGATTTTCTCATTCCAGAAGCGTCTATACGTAAATAATAAGAAGCAATCTCGTAAGGAAAAATTTTAAATAAAACAAAACAAAACAATAAATTAACAACTATTGAAATTAAATGGCGAGAGAACATAAATAGGAATTTAAGAAGATTTGGAGAGATCTGGGCCAGAAGAAGTTTTACTAAGCCTTTCCGCGGCTCGCTTTAGACGAATCTCTTCCAACTAATTCAAAAATAAATGATAAAATTTAATTTCAGAAGCAAAATTGGTAAAAAAAAAAAAAAAATTAAAGGTCTACGAGGTGATGTGATGAGCTCAATACCGTTCTTCGACCTAAAGATGCACGATGAGCGTTCATGGCGACGGAATTAACGAATTGCAGAGAATAATTTTACCTCCGTCTGGAATTTCTCTGCAATTTTTTTTTTTCCAGATGAAACGGAAAAAAAAAAGTCAAAATAAAATGGGTATATGGTTTGTAAAATTATGTTTTTAGAACATAAAAAATAAAATAATAAAGCCATCATTGGTGTCTGGGTGGTGTAGTTGGTTATCACGCTAGTCTCACACACTAGAGGTCCCCGGTTCGAACCCGGGCTCAGACATTATTTTTAAAATTTTAGTATAGTATTGTCTGCATTAAGATATTTAAAAAAAAAAAAAAAAATTCGGAGAATAAAAAGAAATATTTTTTTAATATAATTTTAACTTAAATCTATCTTCAATTATAATTTACATTTAGAACAAATTTAAAAAATTATAAATGAAGGAAATCTTTTTTAACATACTGTCAAGATAATATTTAAATATCGTATTACCACATAATAACTTATATTGCTAATTGACATTCATTACAAGAATACATCTCCTTTAAACTGAATATTTTTTTACTATCACTTAACATCCTATTATCACATAATACTTTATTTACCAAATTCTGTATTTAATAACAAATATACGTTTGATAATATGTAATTAAATAAAAAAAATAATATTCAAGTAATATTGGTCTAAAAGTCTATTTAGTATAATTTACTAAATAGAGTTTCTTAGAGTTAATTTCTTATAAGTCAAGTTTTTATAAATAGAATTTTTAATTATTCACTTGTTTAGTTATCCTGAACAATTTTTAATAAAAAAAAAAATAGATAATTACTTTAGTTAACAAAATATTAAAATTATGTTATAAAAGAAAAAGGGCTAAAATTTTTAAAATAAAATAAAAACATTTTAACCAACTTAGCTTCTAAAAGCTCAAAATATGTGTTACTTTTAAGTAAAATTTTAACCCTAAAAAAGATCTTTTTTAGTTTGAACTAATCAAAAAATAGAAATAAAAAAAATTAAAAATAATTTTTAATATTATAAAAGCCAGGCTAGTGATGGAACTCAACTTTCCTCTTCACTTCAATCCAATTACCTTCAAATTAAATCCGATACAGATAATCTTGTACAAATAATTAATTCGATTTCATTCGAGTCACGAGTTTATAAGCAAAAGTTGTTAACAAATCTATAACCACTGCCCTCATATACGAGACTATGAGCAACACACCGCAGTGAAGACACTGGCCCGCAGCAAGGAGAGAACCTCAGTGCAAAGATAGATCAACCACTACACTAAATTGTTGTAGGATCATTAATCACTCCCAAGAAATCATCCTTTATTGTGCCAATGCAGAACTGCAAGAGACATCACTAAATTATTAAATTCTGACCAAGTGTACTGCTGAAAAAAATAAATCAAGCTCATTCACATACAAAGTTCAAGTACTCTCACCAAAACTACTGAAATTTTGAATCTCTAAGTTCCATAAATAACAGGATCTCCAACTAAAACTTCATATTCTAAATTCATTTTTACGAACAACCATTTTAATAGGACTTTCCAACCATTTTAATCTTTTAAAAAGAATGGAAACAACTTATAAGTGGGGAAAGCAGCGAACAATGTGAAAGGTAATAGTACCATTTGTCTATACACAAATGTTAAAGAGAGTGAAACTTGTGGAATAGATAACCATTCATTTTAGTAATGCATGCTGTTGATAATTGTTTTTATAAATTATCCAGTCACTCTATGCAAATTGAAACAATTATTGCATTGATAAGCAGCTAATCAGGTCTCAAAATCACATACCCAAAAACCAAAAGATCCAGTGGTGTTAAAATTATTTTTCATCGATTCCTTAATCAAGTGATGCTTTTGAATGGCACTCAAAACCACCATTAACAAACCTTCAAAGAAGACTCTAATTCACAATGATGCATAAGGTTGGAGCAATGGGTAACACAACAAAATTACTTGTCAAGAATTTGAAAAATCAAGGAACACAAGATTAAGGGCATACAATTTCAGTGGCATCTACTCGAGTCCCAATTATCTTTAATCGAACCTCACTGTCCTTTTGGATCTTAACCTGCCAAAATCCCCACAGATCAATTTAAAGCTTATACTTGTAAAACTAGAAAATTATTTTCTTATGAAAATAAGTTGATACTTGAAACTGAAACATACTGATCCATCTGACGTTGTGTAATTTGGCATATCTCCAGATTGGAACTCCATATCATCCGGTATCAACTAAAACAATAGTTACATAGTTAAAACCACATAAGCTGAGAAAAATCAAAATAAATGGAAGTAATTGACAAGACACCAATGATGAGAAGCAAACAAATAGTAATGTCACAAACTACAAATATCAAACTGAAAGAACAGGGACACAGAAAACCACATAAGCTTAGGAAAATCAAAAATAAAACAAGATGCCAATAATGAGAAGCAGACATAAATGACGTAATACTAAGTCCTAAAAACTGATTCTCTAGAATTTAGACAATGTAGAACCAATGAATTAACACATGATACAATTAAATGTAACATATAATACTCATATGTATATATACTTTTGCCAATTTTATACAACCCATGCAGTTTTTATTTTTTCTTACCAAATGGTCAGGTTATATATGTGAATATACTTAAGCCATTAACAAAAATTTATTTCTCACTATAACTTGTAGGCTAGTCCACTCTATTACACCAAAAAAGTTCCATTACAATCAAAAGATATGCAGTTTCAACCTTTTTGTTTCTAAATTCTGAAACCCAATTCAAAAATTGAGTTTGAAAAACAATACCTAAATGTGTTTGTTATGCAATCCACCCTGAAACAACCTAGGTCTCTATATGAAAAAAGAAAACTCAATAGGTATCAAGAGCTTTTATAACAGATGCAAGCCAATCCTCGAGTGAAATTAAGAACGACAGAGATCTTACATGATTTGAAACAAAAATTTGAACAGGTCCAGCCTCGGCAAAAAATCCCATCTGAAAGAAACAGTGAGAAAAAACACGGAAAAGCCATTGGAGATTATTAATTGAATAAACAACTTGAATAATTGAATAATTGAATAATCCGACAAAGAGAGACGTGTACCTTGTTTACCATGGTAACAACAGCTTCTAAGATTTCCCCCTTAAAGGGTCTGAAAACAACACATTGATACTTCACTGGAAATGTTACAAACCCAGTCCCATCACGAATCAGCCCTTTCCCAATACCTTCTACACCGGTTATCGCCACCACAAATCCATGTCGACCACTAAACAATTACTCAATCGTCACCACAAACACAGTTCATATCAATTTTAGTAGTTTCTTCTTTTTTGTTCATATGTTTATGCAAATACAACTCTTTTTGAAGACTTAGAATGAGAAATAACAAATTTTTTTGTGTCTTACAACTAGAATAATGATAACAATACACTATGTCCTCAAGTTACAGGTACAATACAATTCAGTCCCAACTTAGTTTTTGAGGAAAAGCAAAGAGAAATTGCAAATATTGAGATTTCACAGTCCGTTGTCCTTAATGGACAAATAAACCTCTGTTTTATCTTCAGTACCACGGAGAAACACGGTGGTGGCTGCATCAGTATGTTTGGAAGAAGGAGAGAATAACAAAGTTGATGCATCGAAACTGGGTTTCAGTAGTAGATATGCATAAAGCTCCTCACCCATTCTTCCACTTAGCGCACGATGCGACAATAGCCATTACCACTTACAGAAGACGGCTTCAATTTTGAGTTAATTTTGATGGGGAAAAAAAGGTAATTTTCAAATGGGTTTCTCCTTAAATAATTGGTATTAAAGAGATTTCTATCGGATCATAACGATTTTTGGATGAGACTATAAAGATCCCAAAAGATTGCTAGTCTCATTCAGGGATTCTAAACTTAATTTGAAAATAATGAAAGCATTGAAGTTACCTGCAAGTGCCCTCTACATCTTTCATGAGCTTGGAGATGAGATGCTCGCGAAGATTACGGCCAAAGTGGCGAGGATGCAGTTGCATGTTTCGCTCGAGTACTATGTGGAAGAACATCTTTGCTTCTCTTTGCCTTTCTCCCTCGGAAATCTTTGGACTTTCCGTCGAACAAGCTCGATTAGAGGCCGACCTACTGTTTTTAGAAAGAAGTTTGTTCCAAACGGTTAAGAAAGCTGCGATTTGAAGAGGGGTAGAAATTAATGACTCGCACCCATTCACATGAAAAAAAAAGTTTTTTTTTTTTTTTTTTTTTTTTTTTAAATTAAAAATTATATTAAAATTTTTTTAATTTAACTTTTAAAAAATAATATTTACCTTAAAATAAGTCAAAAATAAAAAATAAAGAAAGAATTATTTTTTTGAGAACAAACTTTGTATTATCAAATTTTTATAATAAATTGAACTAATTATATCCTCATTAAATTTATAAAATTTTAAAAAAATTTAAAAATAATTAGATAAAAATACTATAAATATATAAAAAGTTAAAAGTTAAATCAAATAACCTTATAGTAAAAAATAACTTTTTTAAAGATAAAATTAATTAAATTTTATAAATATTATAATTTTTCTAATAAGTACTTTTTTTAAAATATAAAAAATAATAAGTTATAGTTAAATTTAAGTAAGGCCTAAGTCGGTTAAACGTCAACATTCACAAGAAAAGTCATTATTTTAAAATTTAAATTTTAATATTGTGACTTATAAATTTTGATTAATAAAATTAAATTAGAAATTTCTTTTGAAAGAAAATTAGCAATTATTTATTTTTATACACTTCGTTTTGCTTCTTACCATTTGTAAGAGGCATTTGTTTTTTTAGTATGGAGTTTGAACGTAATTAAACTTTGAATTTGAATTTGAAAGATAGGTTTGTTTTCTTTTATTTAAACTTGTTTGTTTATATATTGTTTTTTTTATTTTAAACTTGTTTGTTTATATATATATACGTACGTACGTACGTATGTATGTATGTATGTATTAGGTGTTATATAATTAAATTATATACATTCAAGTCCTTTATATTGCATAGTCTATTTAAATGTATTAGTAATTTCTAGTATAACTTTTCATGATTTTAATAATTTATCAAATTAGTTAATTTTAATTTAATTTTTTTACTATTTAAATTAAATAAAAATAACAAAAAATTTATTAATTAGATGATATAGGTATACCAAATGAAGTTATTTTTTATATAGATAATTTTTAGTTAAATTCAAATCAAATTTAAATTTATATCAAACTAAACAAATATGAATATAAAACATAACTTATCATATTGGAAAGGAATATTGAGAAAGAGCCTATTAGAGGCCGAAACCTAATCAAAGATCATCTTATCCTGCCTTGAGATAAGGTTTACTATCAAAACTTGATTCGGGATTTGCTCACCTTGAGTAAGTATTGTCGAGTTAAAAGCCTTACCGTAAAGGTTTGATCTCAATCTCAAGGTGAAGTTTACTATCAAAACCTAATTTGGGATTTACTTACCTTGTGTTAGTATTAGTTAAATAAAAGCCTTATCCTAAATCTGAAGTTTTATCTCACATCAAAAGACCCATCTTAGGATGAGAACTAGAATTTAAAGGTCAACACTGAGGCCCATTTTCGATAGTTGTGCTAGTACGAGAGAAAGAACTGAGTAATGGTTAGAAGGAGTAGATACATGAAACTATCTGAATAATCACTCATTAACCTATTTTGTAATAACTTCTTATGCAATTTTTAGGAAAACTTAAGATAACTACCCTCATTTTATGAATCTCTTTAAAAGGTGGTAAAAACGAGGTAAAAAAGAGAGGAATTGCCTTTTACTGAGTTGCCTATTTTTCTATTTTATTTTTCTCACTCAAAATAAACTTATATTTGACTTAAGTATCAGATAATTTTTCTCAAACAACTGAATTTCTTTCGATATTTTTTATGATTGTAGGTTCATACCCAGTAAGTATAGAAATTTAAAAGTTCAATACTTAAAATTTTAGAAAATTTTGATATCAATAGTAGACACCATTTGTGGGGATAAAAAAATAAACAAAAGGCCATCTTTTAATTAAATAAAAAAAATAGTCATAGCTATGAATAAAAGTTAATCTACAAGAAGACATCCAATTGAATTGAAAAGCCAAGAAGGCTAAACTATAAGGTCAAATTATAAGAGCACATTCAACTTTAAGAAAGCTAGACTATAAGCTTAGACTATGAGAGGACGTTCAGCTTTAAGAAGGTTAGACTATAAGGTCAGGCCACAAAAGCACGTTCAGCTCCAAGAAGGCTAGACCTTATAAAGCATGTTCAGCTTAAAAAGGCTAGACTAAGAGATCAGGCCATAAGAGCACATTTAGCTCTAAAAAAAACTAGACCATAAGGTTAAGCTATGAAAGCACATTCAACTTTAAGAAGGCTATATTATAAGGTCAGGCTATGAGAGCACATTTAACTCCAAGAAAGTTAAATTGTGAAATTCAACCATAAGAGCATATTTGGCTCCGAAAAGTTAGCCATGAAAGCATATTTAGCTCTAAGAAGGCTAGACCATAAAAGGTCAGACCATGGAACCACATTTAGCTCCAAGAAGGCTAGACTATGAAGTCAGGTCATGAGAACACATTTAGCTCCAACAAGGCTAAACCATGAGGTTAGGCCATAAGAGTATGTTTAGCTCCAAGAAAGCTAAACTATAAGATCAAGCCATGAAAGAACATTTAGCTCTAAGAAAGCTAAAATAGGAGGTCAGGTGATGTGGATTCCTTGAAGCAAATCTACCAACAACAACAAGGTGAATATTAGACCACTTATAAAAGGGTTTGAATGATTTTAATTTTTGAATAGAGTGAAGAGAAAAGAAACAAAGTAACTAAGATATATCTAAGATGTAAAGGCAAAGCCACTAATTAAGGAAATCACCACTAA
>JAWDEX010181483.1:0-14031 GCA_035221805.1 Trichilia hirta | reverse complement strand
TGACCTATGTCAACATATAACAAAAGAAGAAGATTAACTGCCACCCTAACTCCAAGATGTACAAATCCACAGCTTCATATTATAACATTTTGGATCCCTTTAATCGCATAAATAAAGACCATAAAATAACTCAGATTCAAAATCAATGCAACAATTATGGCAGAAGTTCAAAACCAGAGGAGTATAAACATAAATGCAATTTAATTGATATAAAAATGAATCCAGCCAAGATACAAATTTATCAAGGAAAGAAAGAAAACTGTTGATTATGATATTAAAATTTTAAAAGCACAGTTTTTGTTTTTGTTTTTCAAATTTCTATAGGAATATGCTTTTTAAGCAATGTCAAAATGCACAGTTCACTCCAACTGGAAACTTCAATGTCACTAATCAAATTTGACAAAGATGCTCTTGCAGTTACACAAAATGACAGATTTTCTTACAAAAAGAGAGAGACAGGGTTTTTAGCCAACTTTCCAGATCTTTACATGGGTGCAAATTTCCATTTTGTTACCACTTCATTCTAACTGACCCTTAAAACTATTTTTGAAGCCTGAATACATCTCATAAAGCTTTAGAGCAACAACAAGGTTGGAAGCAATAAGATGATAAATAATAAACCAATAAGTGTTAAACATGGTAAACCCATAGAATTCACCAATGCAAACAAAATTATCAACTGGTGGAATCATCTAACCTATGTTTCATAGATTTTTATCACTAAAATAAATTTCACTATAAATCTCATTTTCCTTAGTCCTGAGGTAAGTTTCAAGTTTTCCAACAATGCTAATACATATAATAACCACACAATTTTACAGTATATATCCTAGTCAAACACAAGGTTATCAATCATTCAAGTCAATCACATATAGAATTTTTCAGTCTGTTAGCAATTATGTAATCATGGTAACCTGTATAAAGGTCAACACCAAGTAAATCATGCACAATCATTTGGAAGTGCTTGCACTGATTCCCCAACTAATAAAGGGAGATTGTAACTACTATTAAACTAAGTTGATGTAGGGATGATTTGCTATTACACAATTCATTGAAAATAATAGCAAAATCAAACCAAATACACAAAGACATCAGAGATTTACATAGTTCTGCAATGTCCCTACTTCCATAAGCTTCCGGTTACTTCTATTATTCACCTTATAAAATAAAATTACAATACAATGTACTTATATTAAAACCCTACTTACAAAAAATTTCTAAAGTTGCTCTTTTACCATACCGCTAAGGGCAAATCCCTAACTATTAACTAACTCCCACATAAAGCATTACCCCTTACGGTAGGGTTGAAAGTGGATTACGCTACATTCCGTCTACTGTTACTGACCCCGCCTACTTATCACACTGGTATCTACAAATTCGAACTCTTTATGAAATATGAGCCAATTTTCAACACTTGCAGGCTTTCTAATATCTTTTGCTTCTTTTATTTTTTAAAATCTTTAATTGTTATTTTTCAATAAAGGAAGGACTTTCAGTTTCCCTTAGTATAGAAGTCTATAATGGAATTTAGTTTCCCTTTTGTTTAGGAGTCTATTACGGAATTTAGTTTCCCTTTTGTTTAGAGTCTATTATGTAGTTAACCCCAATTCCTAATTTCTTGTGATTTCAAGAATCTAGGTTGATTTAAGATTTCTATGCTATGAAAAAGGGCCAATACCCTAGTTGTTATTCATTCTTTAATTTCAATAAAATGTATTGTTCAGAAACTTTGTGTCATTAAGATGTGAAAATGCTAATTTATGTCTGAGTAAAATTAAGTTAAAACTTTTTACTTATTGCTGAATATGAATACCTGAATAACCTTATCCAATTGAAATTTTAAAAGTATCTTTATATATATTATTTATTTTTTAATATATAGAGTTTATTCGATTATTTATAAGGATATGATATGAAAAAATGCTAGTTTAGGTACTTATGTTCAAGTGTGATGAATTAAAAACAAACATATTTTTGAAAATCATTCAGATTTATATATTTAGATCTATATAAATCTTGAATACGAGATAAAAAAGAACACCACCCAATTCAAAAAAGAAAATCATTTTCATTAATTGAGCATGAGCAGAATTCAAATCAGTCTAAATAATTCAAATCAACAGTTTGCAAAAGATAGCATTTGACCTAATCTCAAATTATTCATAATCACAAGGAGCTAATATATGAAGCAATTATGAAATTGAGACTGACCTTCTTGTCCTTGATCTCACTGGACTGAACCCAGGTCTTGATCTGGTCTCTGTACCTCTGCAGCTTCTTGATCTCCTTCTTCAAGTCAGCCTCAAACTTCTCTTTTTGGTTTGCATTGTCTGTATCATAAACCTAAAACAGAAAATCCCAATCATAAACAAAAACAAATTAAGCAAAAAAAATATAAGAAGTAATCAGTAGCCTTAGTCCTATAATTTCCAAATTGTAAATGCTAATAAAAAAAAATAAAGAAACTATAAACGACCAACTAAAACCACAAAATATAGTCAAATACGAAAAGTAATTCAGCAAGATTAAAAAGAAAAATCAGTAACTCTTCTCTTATAAATGGCCCAAAAACGATTAAAATGAAAGCTGAAGACTCTTACATTTATTTTCCTTTTGTGTTTGTTTAACGCTTATTCATTACTCACTACACACTGATACATAAGGTATACATATACATTATACATAAACTCCAATCCAACACAAAATACTCACACTTACTAAGCAAATTGTATAGATAAATCAAATGCAACACTATATCTAGGTACAAAACACATATCAAAATTAATTAACGGAACATTCACATTTAAAATAAACGGAAATGAACAAATAACTGTTAAGAGGCTCGAACCGTACGGACGAAATAATTCTCCTTATTCTGGACTTATTACACGTCAATAAACAATGTTATACACAAGCATATTATCGATAAATGCTGAAATTGAATATAAAAAGGCACTCAAATTGACTAAGGAGACAGCAAGAACAGATGATTTAATTCCTCATACAGTCATAGGTTTTATATATGTCGTGTATTGATACTCGTATAAGTGTCCGTATTAGGGATGTATGAATACCTTGTTCCAGATGCTATCGAATACATCGACGCCTTCTTGTACCTTCTTCAACACTCGATCGATCTCGCCTTGCAACTTACGACTGGCGCCCATTTTGATCTAAATCGTATGGAGTTGACTACCCGGTGCGCAGAAAGAAGTTTCAACATTCAAAATCAGACAACTGTTCTATGGTTTGGAAAAAATGGAATAATGCAAGTTAATTTGAGTGATTGAGTTGGTGGACTGGTCTAGGTTCCGTTTTCCCCGATTGCTGGGGAAGAGGTGGCGACGTGGAAGTCAAGGATAATCAAAGTTTTGTTTGTGTTAGTTATGAGCTGGGCTCCTTGTTGTGTGGGCCTTATGACCCAATTTGACAGATTCAAGAATTTCGTGAAAAATATTTTCTTTGACAATCTCCTCATCTTTCAATTACGGAAAAGTATGAGTGGGATTCCCTAAATTTAAATTATTTATAAAAATTTTTGCCCATTAATTATATAATTTAATAATAAATATAATTATAAATATTAAATATTATTTTTAAATTTAAATTTTAATTATTAAACTAACTTTTAAATCACATAAATTTAATGATTAAAAGTTTATATATAAAATTAATTTAAAAATTTTAAGTCAAAATCGTCCAATAAAAATAACTTCGTACCTTCTATTAATATTGGTGATTTATAATGTAGTTTTTAAACTTATTTGAAGTTATAAAAGTATCATTTTACCTAAAGCATATAAATAAAATAATTGAAGGATATTTATAGATCAAATTAATTAATAAACTCTATATTATCTAATTAATTTATAATTAAAAAATAAATAACTAACAAAATTTATGTATAAACTTTTTCTTTCTCGCTCAAATAACCCAAATAAATAAAAGAAGTTTTATTCCTTTGTTCTTGATCTCTAAGTAGAGCATAAATGCAATTTTATATGGCATAAAAATACAACTTTAGAAGTAAATACAATTACTTTTAAAATTGTTTATTATTTTTGTGTAAACAACAGTTAATGAACTTAAATCACATAAGGGAAAATTGAAATTAATGCAAACAATAAATCTGATGTATAAAATAAATTATTGGTGGCATTAGATTATTTTCATTACAGTCGGCAGATCGAAACTAAGAAAACATAATCCATAACAAGTTCCACACACCCAGAAATCTAATCAGGTTCTGTAACTGGAAATAAGATTCAATTATCAACATATTACCAATAATTTCAGGAATCTCTCTCTGCTAATCAATGTACGAACATTGGGTGCATGCATTCGATGTTTTCTCTTACAATAAAGCTCCACGTTCCTCCATTCAATGGGCATCCACGCTTTAAGATCGATGTCCCTCTATTTCATTAGAGTTATAATCGTTTCCCACGTTCTATAATTTTCGCTCTATTTTTGATAAAAGGAGGTTATAAATAGATAAATTTTGATATCTTTAAATTTACTACCTCGTTTAAAAGCATTTACACCATTAAGAGAGAGCTTAAAAATACTTTAAAATATCTCATTTTATCATTAAATATTTAATATATAATTTTGCTTAAATAAAAGTGTTGTAACTGCTCATTAATTAATTAAAATTATATAAATCACTGATATTAAATATTATCAAATTTATTCTTAATATTGTACTGGTAATAATGAGAACAATTATATTAAAAAGATTATACTAGATAAATTTCTTAAAAAATCAAAAGAGTCACTTATGATTTTATTTAAAATTCAATCCTTTTAGACAGAATTTTTTTAATATATAATATAATAACATAACATATCACCACAAAAATATTTGATAATAAAAATAATAAAATTATATAAATTGCGTGGACTTTAAGCAATTTAAATACAAATTATTAATTTAATTTAATTTTTGCATGCATAATGAAATAATATTTATTCAAAAAAATATCAAATTTACATATTATAAGATAAAATATGCATAATAAGTAAATAAATAAAATTAAATATAAAATTAATTAATTTATCGTAATTTTGCATGTATAATAATAAATCAAGTGTACATACAAATATAAGATCTATAATTAATTTATGTATTGTTAGACAACATGTGTGTGTATTAAATTTTATACCGCAGAAAATTTTATTATATTTTTATGATTAATTAAGATAAAAAAATTATATTTTCTAATTTACTTATAAAAGTCAAGAAAAAATACAATTTGATAATTTGATCATAAAGTCATATATATGTATATGATTAAATTACAACTTTAACCCACAAACAAGTTTTATATCACCAATTTCATATTTTTAAATATGATTTATATTAATAAAACATAATATATTAGTAGCTTTAGTTTTAAATTATAAGCACGTGTATTTTTATAGAGTCATGCATTCTGCAAATTTTTTTAATATTAATTATAATATTTTTGAATTAAGAGATGATAACTAAAGGTATAAAAGGAAAGAATTTTCCTTCATTTATGATCTATAGATATTGATTATCCTATTCAAAAAGATGAACTAATTATTACTCCTTCTAAAACTCTACATGAAATCCCTCTTTATGAATGATAGGAGTGATTTAATTGCTTTAATGTGATATTTATAAGAATCAAGATTTCTACCAGTAAAATGGTTCAGTTGATTAATATAAAAATGTCAAAGGATCATTATATGCCATTAATGAGTAATTTATTTCTTTAGATAAAGCACTTACCACCATTCTAACTATGAAGTTTTTATCATTCATATACACGAGCACATTACGCAAATCAGGGATACTATTGCACAATTAAAGATCTTTGAGATTGATATATTTAATAATTTTTTTGTGCAATATATATTGAACACTTTTTTTAGTAATATAGACCCTTCAAAATATTTTACAATATATATATATAAAGATAAATAGTTAATTAATAAACTATTGACTATGTGTATTTAAAAGAAAGGGAGGCTAATAAGGGAATTGGTTGAGAGTGCATTAATGGCAACACTAGGAAGAATCAGAATCAGAATCAGAATCAAAACTAGGCCAAAAGGAAAGACAAAAGTTAAATTTCAATCCAAAATGACGGGACTAAAAAGGAATTCAAGTATTTCTTTTATAAAAGAAAGGGACACACGAAGAAAATTTGCACTAAATTTTAAAAATAGCTTGAACAAAAGAGTAAATCAATATCATTTGTTTGTTATAAATCTAATATAGTTGATATTACTTATAACACATGGTAGATTAATTTTAGTTCTATAATTCATATTTTGAATACCTTGTAGGGTATACTAAATCTAAGAAAACTGTTAGAAAGTTGATAATGTATTTATTCAAAAAATAAGATTCGTTCACAAGTAAAGGTTGTTGGAGCATGCAAATCAGCTTTAACTAATGATTTTATTTTGAATTTAGAAAAGACAATTTTATATTTTTACTTTCTTTAAAAGTTTAATTTCAGTCTCAAGACTTGTACCTTATGAATATTTCTTTAACTTTTCTCAATCAAATTTTAATTTATTTTATAAATCAAATATTATCAGCAATAGAACATTGTTTAATAGTCTTTTCTTTATTAATTTATAAAATAATACCACTTATAATGCTATATATATATATATACAAACTAGTATAAAACGATATATTATAAATGAAAACTCTTATATGTTATAATACTGGGACATATCTTCGTACAAAAAATTGAGAGATTAATAAATAATGAAGTATTTAATACTTTAAATTTTATTAACTTTTACACTTGTATAGACCGTATTAAGGGAAAACAGACTCATAAACTATCAAAAATGGCACATATGATTCCTATCTTAAGAAGCTTCAAAATATCACCCTATACAACTTCTTTTCTTACCATATTCAATCTTCGTTGAGGTTTAATTGATGACTAATGTGAATCTTTTATCAAAATTTTTTGTACGGGCTAATTCTTTTAATATCTAAAATTGACCTCAAAGCTGTCTAATGTTCTCTCAACACCCACATTAATATTTCTTCTTCAAAAGCACTTAATGAAACTGAAATAATTAACGAATAAGAAAAATCATTACCCAAGAATGCATACCTCAAATTCTTTAATAATTCCTTTAATTCTGGTTTGTGAGGTTTCTCCTCTACTTGCATAATATGAACTAACTCTTCCTTGGATTTTTATAGAGTAATCTCCTTTTGTAAATCTTCAAAGGCATGAACACAATACCCCATTTTCTCATCCAATAACTCAATCTCATTGCCCCTTTCTTGAATCAAACACCTTTCTAAGAGACCTTTCAACAATGCTTCCATTTGAGTTTTTATCACCCAATTATCAATAATATCAATTCGGCTACAATTTGCCACATAATTAGAAAACTGCATGGATTGGTACATATTAAAATTTACCTCCTTGTCATTCACTCATAACTTGAGCTCTTTATTCTAAACATCTATCAATGCTCTTCTTATAGCTAAATATGGTCTTCCTAGAATGAGAGGAATATCATCATCTTTTTATATGTCTAGTACCGCAAAATTGATTGGAAAGATGAACTTATCAAATTTTATGAACACGTCTTTAACTACCTCATAAGGATAGATGAGTGATCTATTTGCCACCTACAAAATAATAGATGAAAGTTTTGTCTCCCTTAATCTTATTTTTTTGAAAATTAAAAATGATATCAAGTTGATACCCACACCTAAATCTTATAATGGTCTCTTAAAGAATAAGTCGCCAATGGAACACGGAATGGTGAAACTCACAAAATCTTTTAATTTTTGTGTTAACTTCCATTAAAGAATAGCACTACACTCCTCCATTAAATTCACCATCTCAAATTCTGTCGGTCACAATATCTAGGAGTACTCTATTCTAATTTATTAATCCATTGTAGAATAAATGGATTTGAAGCCAATCTTGACACCCTTGTGAGCAACCTTGTAGAAGGTTGTTAAATCTCTCCTATGTCTCATACAATGGCTCAAAGTCTTTTGCCTAAAACTATCTATTTCAGTTTCAAGAAATGTCGTCTTGAATAGTAGAAAGAACTTTGAAAGAAACTTTTGAGCCATCTCTGCCCATGTAGTAATGCTACCTGGTTACAATGTCTATAACCATCCTTTCGCCTTATACCTCAAAGAGAAAGGGAATAGGCGAAGTCTTATAGTATCTTCATGCATTCCATTCATTTTTTATCATGTGCAAACACTTCCAAGAACATAGCCAAATAAATATTTGGATCTTCAAGAGACGAGCCTTCAAATTGATTTTTTTTGCTCCATACTTATAAAAGCTGGTTTTAACTCAAAGTTGTTTGCGTTAATCGATTGCCTTGCACTGCACAAGTAATTCTAATAGACCACCAGCCTAAAGAAATCTCAGATAGCTCGCTGCTAATTGTTTTCCTTTTCCGTTGGACCAGTCCTAACTCTCTTAGTTGCTCTAATCTCTCTCAATGTTCGCTCAATCTTCGAATTAAATTAACTATTTCTAAGCTATGAGTTCTTCGTGTACAACTTGCTATACTTACAAATTATGACAAAAACCAATAAAATAAAAATTAAAAAGATCACGATTAAGATTAATGTCAAATTGGCTATAGTGTCAATAACACAATTTTTTCTAATAATAGCACAAAAACTTGTTCGCCTCGCGACTTGCATGCAAATTCATATAACGCAAGTGCATGGTGCCAAAGTTTTGTAATATAGGAAAACAAATTTTGGGTTATCGAACCCATAGGCAAAAAGAATGTAATTACTAAGTACTATAATAAAATTAACATTAAGTTTAGCAATAATTTCAAATGACAATTACTCTAATTTGTCCTAAAAGAACTTAAACTAACCAGTAGCCCGATTGATAAGAGATCTATAATAATATATTCCAGAATATTGATTTCACCTATTTTTTCGCTATGAACTCATGCCCATTTTTAAAATATTTAATTATTATTTATAAGACAAGAATCTATTGTAAGTAGTTACCTCTTTCAAGCCTCAAACCAGTCTACTCCTAACGAATGATTTTGACATATCTATCCAAAATCTATACTTAGAAATGCATCATAAACAGTTCTTTAAGGTCCTCCAAGCTCTTACAGTCGTTCAACCTATAAATAATTTAAGTCATGTTATTTAATTCCAGCCCAAAATTACCTCTTTCAAGTATCAAATTTAAGTTCATTATTATATAGTTCTTGAGCAAATAAACTAGAGGCACGAAGCATCAAATAACATAAATAAATAACGACTGAGAAATATTCAATATAAATGGTATTCATTCATAGCATCTACATAGTTACATCAATTTTTTGGATAATGGACTAGCCTGGCCTTGCTACTGAGTTTAACTCCATTACATAAAAGTAATACAAGTGCAGAAGTTAATAATAACTTAAAGGGAAGCAAACGCTAAACGAATCTGATTGCTCGTCTTCTATCCTTCGATTTTGTTACGTGTTCCCCAATAATTTTGTAGATTTCTTTCTATTTTAGGAATGATGGTTAGGATCCTTTGCACAGATCCCTAGGTCTTCCATTTATAAAGATTGATTAGGGCAATCTTTGGAAGTTTATTGCCACATATTTTCGTCATAGCGATCCCACTATTCTCGCTGCAGTAAGCTTGTATGCCTTGATCATGATGAAGCCCTTCATTATAGTGGTCAATAAAACGTTACTGCAGTGAGCCTTATTGGAAATCTCGCCGCGGCAGTCTTCAAAATCTTACTGCAGCAACAGATGCTTGAATTCAAGCCACAACAGTCATCAATTCCAAGTTGTGATGGTACTTCTTGAAAATTCGCCGTAGCAGTCTTCATTTTCTCGTTGAGACGAGGTTCTCTTTGCATTAATAGCTCTCTCACCGTAACGTTATGCCAATTCTCACTGTGGCAAGATCCTTAATCTTTAAAAACTTATTTCTTCACAAAATTAGCTCTTTTTAGCTGAATTCCTATTTATTCCACCTACCGGACAAAAACGATGGAAAATACTAACATATCTGTTTGGAAACTAAGAAAATACTAAGTAAAGATAATTGTATAAATTATAAATTATAGCTTATGCAATAAAAACTCTAATGAATGCAATCTTAAACATAAAAATATAAGTATCAAAATAATTAATACTTTTTTTTTTTAATTGAACCTTTTAATAACTAATATTGCCTTATATTTATCAATAGATTTTTTCAGATTTTAACTTCTTCTTCAATATCCACTTACATCCAATGGATTTTCTATCCAATGATAAGTCAATTAATTTCTAACCATGATTATTCATAATTGAGTCTAATTCATTGTTAATTGTCTTTTTTTAAAGTGGTATATCTTAGGAAGCCATTGCTTATTTGAAAGTTAATATATATTGCAAAAATATTTAAGTTCAGAACAGCACGCTAAATATTGCAAAAATAGCAGTTAAGCGGCGCAGAATCAGCACGAATAGTGCAAAATAATAGTGCAGAACAGCAGCAATTGCAGTGCAAAAACAGCAGCCAAATACTGCAAAAAATTCAGCAACATAACCAGTAGCTAAAAGCAAGAAATTTTGCACGGAATAGAATTCAGGAAGTATAAATCTAACATCAAAAGTTGAAAAATTACGATAAATAATTATGGAACTTATAGAATCAATCTAGTCAAGAGGATATCCTATACCGTTGAGTATCTCTATGATCCTATAAAGGTGACACTGGCAAGCTTGCTGACAAAACTGAAGCTAATTGAAAAACGCTTAATAAAAAAAACACTATTGGGCAGATTAGACAATAGATTCATCATAGTGTGTTCTGTCATATGGCTGAAGAAACTAACGTCCATATTGTTCGGATGAAAATGGAGTTGATGTATGCGCGGAAACTGCCCAAAATAAGGTTTTTCTGCTTCAAATGGAATGGTCACTTTAAATCTCAATCATTTTACAGAACAAAAGTAGACGCTGGCATTCCACAAATCTAGATACGATTGGACCTCTAGATTCGAGTTAGAGTTTGTGAATTGGCCAACCCGGCCTAGGCCAAGCTTGAGCTAGGCCGACCCGTTCACTATGCAAATAATGGATCAACGTAACTCACATTCTATGTTCGGGTTGGTTTTTGTCCTACAAGTGATTGCACGACACTGACAAAAGCTCATATGGGCCTAAGTGGGCCATAGAGGTGAAAATTATGCACTGTTTGCCCAGCTTAGCTCGGACGTAGGCCATTTTTGTACAGTCCGCACAATCCAAATACTTCAACAATTTGGCATGGAGCTTGGGATGTATGGGAAACAAATCACTGCCAGTTGGTTTCGTCCACTGTGAGCTCGATGCCTAGGCTCCAATAATCATAATAAGCCAATTCAATGACAATAAAAAATTTTGTTACTTTAATTTTTTATTTAATATTTAAGAAAATGATAATTATTTTTTTGTGAAGAAAAAAGTACGTTTTAAAATTTGATTTATGACAAATATAAAGAATTAGTTACAGACTCAAAAAATAAGTGATTACTTTACCAACTACAACTCTATAAATCTATAATATTTTATTAAAATTTTCTTGCATTTATTTATATTATATTTTTAGTTATATCCGTTTATATTACATTTTTTTAACTAATTTTAATCAATTATATTATATTTCAATTGCTTTTATCCGTTTACATTGTATTTTAATTATGGTATAATTGAGTAATTTAATTATTATATTTATAATATTATAAGTTTTATTTGTATATTTATAATATTTGCATATAAACTTCCATTTTAATTTTAATTATTACAAGAAAAATTATATGTTAACTTCTCTTTTTCATTAACTCATGCCATTAATAGATCAAGTTAATTTTAATAATTATTAAGTTTATTTTTTATTTTATAATTTATTAATTTAATATTTTTAAATTTTAGTTAAAGTATAATATTTTCATGCTTTTATCAATAAATAATGATATAATATAATGATATTCATAAATTAAAAACATAATGCATAATTATTTTAATATTTAATTTTATTCAAAAATATTTCTTTTAATCTTTTGAGCCGACTCATGTGACTTGAAATTTAAGCCATTGTGTTCTGGTCTAACGATCCTCAATTCCTTTATTTTAGCTTTACAAGTTGGACTAATTTTTTTTAATGTAACTAATCAATTTCTTCTGAAGTGACCAAATAAAATAAAAAGAATTGGACTCTTCAATATGACCTAGATATGAATAAAACGATGAGTGACATACCCCTCGTAATATAAGATCTCTTATTGGTATGATACCACCAGAATTTGAGCCACGTCAATTTGTAAATAATTTATATCTAAAATATTATATGTCTACTTAAATAATAGGTTTAAAAAGTGGTGCTAGAGGGACAATTTTTTTTACACAAAATGATATGGTAATATTATATCATTATCACATAATGTGATAATGTTGTATAAATATTACATATTTTATAATATGATATTATTATATCATTGTCATATGATGCAATAGTATTGTATAATTTATGAGAGTAAGATGACATTTGTTTTTTTAGTATGAAATTTGAATATGAACAAAATCGAATCTAAATAATTTTTTTTAAGGTATGAATCTAAATATTAAATTGTTTGATTTTATAAAATAAAAATAAAAATTTGATAGTTTGACAAATATACTCATTAAAGTATTATTCAGATTTATACCATAATTGAATAGATGATAAGAGTAATTATATTATTTTTTTTAATAATTAGATTGGTAGGAAGAGTAATTGGAATCATATTTTAAATTTTTTTTTAAAAACTATTTTTCAGTAAGTAGGAAATGAATTTTATATTTTTGTGTAAATCTTGCATCTTTTGTAGATATAAATTTTGTAGTAAAGAGCAATTTATTATTAGAATATCCTCATGGTATGATTTTTTTTCTTAGAATGTTGTAAAAAATAATTTCTTTATTAATTCTTAGAAGTCCAATTTTTTATTTTTTATTTTCTTATTAATTTTTAGAAATAAAAATTTTGAATTTTTTTTTCTTTAAAAAGATTATATAATTTTAGATTGAATAAACTTTTACAAGATAAAGGTTAGATGAAAGATAGATAGATTTTAGAATTTATCATTGAGTGAATAACTTAATAAACTAAGATAAGGATATTATTGAGAATTAAAGTCTTAAACTTATTAAGAGATTTTTATATTTAAATATAAGTTAATAGTTTTAACATAATTAGGTTTTGAAGCTTTTAATAAGTTTTTAAATATAAATTAAGGAAACCAACAATTTTTAAAATCTAAAATTTGAATCAAATTTAAAAAAAAATAAAAATAAAAAACAGTTCTAAGTAAAAATTCACGAGAGTAGAAGAATAAATTATAAAAAAATATAAAACATTACGTACTTTTATAAACAGGGATTAGCCCTTTCTTATTTTCTGATTTTTTCATAATTTATTAAATAAAAATGTTGTATTTATTTAACAGGTCGTTGAGGGTAAAAATAAAAGTCTTACAGTTTAAAATTTACTTCAGTTGAAACAAATAATTGTGAAAATATTTAAATTACAAGAAGTTCAGGAAATCATAATGGAAATTTTAAGCAATCTGTTTGAAGCTTCATATAAGAGATGTTGATGCAATGAAATTAGTGTTCGTTTTCCTTGAATCAAGATATAAATGCTAGTAATCCGTGAATTCTTAAAGAGATAAGAGGAAAATTACATGGGGATATCTATATTATCTACCAACAGAACTACTAAATTTTTCCTGCTGCAACTTATTTCAATCCGATTGAATGAGGTCGTTCTCCGGCCAGCAGCATGGCCTGAACATAAGAGAAACCGGTTTTCATGCCTATTGTCCTCTTCCCCTGCTATAACAACTGAGGAATTTACAGTTTGTTTCCTCATGTTATCCTGTCTACAGAAACCTCCTCAGCTCAGTTCCAGCTGAAACCATTCAGATCGAATTGTTTGCAGCTTGTAGCTGCATCATTTTCCTGATCGTGGCTATTTAGATCAAGTTTTGTTGAAAAATATG
>JAWDEX010181453.1:0-14036 GCA_035221805.1 Trichilia hirta | reverse complement strand
AAGTTGTAAACTTGTAGATATGTTTTTAGCACAGAAAGGAATACATGGCATATGTGAATAAGTATATATGTGATTATATAAATATATTTATATGTTACAAGTAAACAATATTATATTTGTGTATATGCATATGTATGAATGAGCATAAGAGTATATGTTATAAATGTAAGTATATTTGTAAGTATACTTATGTAGGAACATTTATAGATGTATATGTAAATAAAAGTTTGAATAAATATAAGTGAGTGGAGTAATCATTTTCTTGATGTTTGTTATAAATACAATGTATGTATACCTATTATGTTTATAGATGGAATTATAAAAATGGTTATTGTATGTTGTGAGATTGCTAAATTTGGAAGTGTTGACTTATTAAATTGGGTAAAGGCCAAGAGAGGGCCTAATATAGTTGTTGGATTTGTGCTCTTATGTATGACTTATAGATTTGTATATAATTTTATGTGTGTTCGTGTGCTATAAATTTAAACCATAGATCTAGATATAATTGTCCCTCTGCTCGATCAAGTGCGTAGCCTTGAACATAGACCAGATAAAGATGATATGTATATGTTTATGTACATGTAAATTAACACGTGCATTTGTTGTATAAATGAATATGTTTATAAGGACATAGATGAATGTGAGAAGAAATTCTTTATTTTTTTAATGTAATATTTATAAGTATATATATATGGTAATTCTTGTTGTATTGTTGAGAATATCTGAAAGAGTTGATGTCTTGCATAGTATTAAGGCTAAGAGGAGGCCTTATTTGATGTTAGATATATGTTTCTATGTATGATATATATTGTTATGGTTGTATACAAATACATGTACCAAAATATTGGTCCATGGATCTAGTTATGATCTTTTTATTTTTCTAATGTTATGAAATTGTAATATTTTAAAAAGTTTTAGAATGGTAGCATAGATTTTGTATTTTATATGCTGTGAGTGGATTTTTTTTAATCTCTTTCAAATCTTATGAGCTATTTTAAGTTTTAAATGTGATTTATATATATTGTATGTTGAAATATAGGAGGAGATAGAATTATTGTTATGGTGAAGATTAGGAGGAGATCTCCTTGTTTGTGATTTTTAATTTGCACTTTAAGATTATATTTAGTTATAATGTGTGATTTTGTATTAATGGTTTGTTTTTTATATTGATAATATGATGATGGATTTTATTTATGTGATAACTATATGCTTGTATATATAAAGATTTGGGGCATGACCCTCTATCTCAGAGATAAAGATACTGACATGATCCCTATCTCAGAGTATGTATTATGGCTATGATACCAGAGATATAAATGTAATATTACTAGTGTCGATATGTTCAAGATTGTTATTTTTCTTTTGTGAATTTTAAAGTTTTCTTACTAGATGTATCATGATTTTATTATAGAATATTAAATTAGAAGTTGAGCATTTGAAATGAATTTAACATGAGTTTGGAAATTATTTATCTTGTTATATTGATGGTCGGTCGAGATACTCCCAGGCGTAGCTTATGTGTTTTGCTTGATTCATGACATGCACGGATTGTAGCTGAGGAAACTCAAGGGGACGCTCTTGGTTCTTTCCTTTTTCATGTTCAGATAAACATTCTTAGAGTAGATATTGACGATCAATTGAGACACTTTTGGGCATAGTTTGTTTATTTTATTTTATTAACGACGTGCATAGATCGTAGCAAGGGAAACTCAAAAGGACGCTTTTGATTCTTCCTTTTTTCACATTCAGATGGACATTCTTAGACATAGATATTAATGACTGGTTAAGACACTCTCGGGCGTAGCTTGTTTGTTTTGCTTTATTGACGACCAGTTGAGACCCTTCTAGGCTTAGTTTGTTTGTTTTACTTCAGTTTGTTATATATATATATATATGATGAACTTCTTTGAAAGTATAATTTATTATTTATTCAGTTTGTATTGTGATCAGAGTATATAGTGATAGTGTGGATATTTGTCTAATATGAGTATGTCTCTTATAGTTTCTATCTCTTGATAAGCTTAAGTTTAGATATATTTTACTTTTAGTTTCTAATTCTAAATAAGTTTCTTGGACTATGTATTTGTAGCATAATCTATTTTGTTATATACTAGTTTTTGTATTAGAGGTATCGAATATGATTTGTTTCGACGGACCTTATCCCATACCTATTCTAAAATAGGTAATGAGGAAAGTTTGGAACTTGAGTGAGAATCTGATACAGTGTATCTTGATGAATTTTTTGCAATTATATAAATGTATATGTATATGTATAAATGTGTTATATATATTATTCAGATAGATGTTGCATGTGTTTGTATATGGCATGAGTGTGATTACTTACTGAGCTTTATAGCTCACTCCCCAATAATAATTTTAGTTTTGCAGGTTAGCAACTATATTGGTGTACTACTTTAGCTTATTAAAGAAAAAGCGTACAAGACAGAGGATATCCCAATTATAGTTAATCATATGGTCCTGGGTTTTGTGTCAGTGGATCCAATGTGTCTTCTTATTATATTTTATTTTGAACATATGTATAGTTTGAAACGTACAGGGACACGTGTTATGCATATTATATTGATTTATGGTTGTACATGAGAATGGGCAGAGCCCTTGTTATTATTAATTAGTTATATGAGATTACATTTGCAAATGATCATTCGCATTTCAGGTCACATCTTTGCATTTGAAGATAAGTAAAGGTTTATAGAGGTGAGAGTTTTCTCTTGTCTCCTGCCGGTAGCATCCTAGCTGTAGACAAGATGTTACAATATATAATCATTATTCTTTGTGTCTAAGGGTCATGACATCTTGCTAGATATCACTCATTATCATTGAGAACATCGGTTATAATAAGTTATATCAAAATGACGCAAAATGTTTGTATATGCTCCTATTCAGCTCACGGTAAAATTAGAGGGTCACACACAATAGTCAATTACTGTTGATTATGGTTATAATATTTTCGTAATGATAAAAATAAATATAATTAGATATATTGATCGAATGGTATTTAAATTCTTTAATGTAAAAAATAAATTTTTCAACAATGAGGCACAAATACTTGTATGCTCAAAAAATATTTTAATTAATTAATATATCATAAATATAATTTATTGATATATAGAGACTTATAAAATATATATTAAGATATAATAAAATTAATAAATAAAATTATTTATTAATTAGTAATTAAATAAATATTATTTACTTATATTGAATCCTAGCATGACAAATAGTATAATATGATTTTATCATGTGTCATATTTTTCTTTAATCTTGTCCATTCAATTTTGATTGAATGAAATACTGAGATTAATTATTTAATTTGATTAAATAATTAGAAAGAAAAATAAATATCTAATATATATTAATTTTAATTAACTTTGAAAAGTTAAATTTTATAATTATATATATATGTTATAATGTTAATGTATGTATATAATTATTTCTCTCTTTATTTAATAAAATATAAATATATTTATATATTAATTTAATAAATATATAATTATATTAAGTATTATCCATTAATATGATTAATGGATATTAATTTTATTTTAGAATACGTGGCTATATGTATGACATGCGGCATGATTAATTTCATTTTTTTTCTTTAATCATTAAAGCAAAATCAACCAATGAAAGGGCTTAGAAGTGGAGGGTAGGTTAGACATGGGATGAGAAAGGGAATTGAATTAAAAGAGTAGCTTTTCTTCTTCCTTTGTAAGAGACCTACGGTGGTTATGGCTTTGAAAGTCATAACCATTGTTTTTCAAACTTTTTATAAAAAAATAAAAGAAAACAAAGATAGAAAAAGGAAAGGCAAGAAATAAAAAATGTTTTCATGATTCTTTAACCTTTATTGCTGTCATCTATTTGTTTTCTAAGTGTAGAAAACATGAAAATGGCTTATGAAAGCCATATATCTTCCAAGTCTCCAAAATATGCAATTGAAACTATTTTCAACAAATTGGTGTATGGACACCTTTGAAAGTAAGAGGGAGACTTCTTATTAGATTTCATACAAAGTAAATAAGATATGTCTTGTGTTTATATTGATAAATTAGTATAATACCTATGTTTACTTAGATAAAAAATTAAAATATTTGCATATGTTAACCATTATTATGATCCTTGCATGAATGTCATGCCAAATACATCTTTACCACCAATCCAATACATCAAAGATATTAGGGTTGTACCCTTTAAAAACCCTATCCTAATGCTCACCCTAATGCTCACCTATGAGAACCACTTGTTTTTCTAGTTCTTTTTACTAGAAGTGTTCCCTTTATTTAGGTTGAGGGTTTTTGGTTAAGCTTATAAATTCTACCACCTTGAATTCTTGGAAGGGTTTGGCTTTAATATGTAAATGTAGACTACTTTTCTCTAGGTAGGTTCAACCCTAAAATACTCTTTCTAGAGTACATATAAGCCGCTAGTGAACTTTAACTATTCATGATTAACTAATAGGGAGAAGTCTGTACTACTCTAAGAACTTGGCAAAGTACAACTGTAGTGAAGTAGCACCTCTAATAAGAAAAGTTTCTTGCTGAATGTGATCTTGCCACCAAGAGGATTGTTTAGGATTTCTCCCAAATCAAGAACCCTAAGGGTGATGCTATTCGAAATATTATAAATTCTCTTATACACCTCTTAGTTAAAATCCCTCACATTTGAGCAGAACTGGTCTTCCTCATACTCGTTATTAACAATTAAGGGCTTTTATCCAAAGAATTTACCTCAGGAATTACGACTACCAGATAAACTTCCAATAAGTTAGAATCTTTAGAGAGGACCTCTAGATTTCCCTCTTTTAGGTTTATTTTTCCTACACTAACAAAATTAAGGATTAATCATGGGTTTCTTCATTGTATAAAAGTTACGAGTTAATTCCAAAGACTTTTAGAAAAAATTACAAATTATAAAATACCCAACCATAAACCTTACTCTACTGTTCCTCATCCATTTAAACTCTCATCCCAAAAAACCTACATGCACCTAGTTGTTATTAGTTAAGACACACACATACACATCTAGTCATCAATAGAGCCATAAACACAAACTCCTTATAGGTTTAAGTCCCACGTATGGCTAAAACTATGCCTATACCACCAAGAGCTTTAGACGGGTAGTTAGTGACCAAGACACCCAAATCAAAGAACAAAGGCTAGTGATTTAACTCTAAGCATCTTATACAGAATAAAAGTATGCTAGACAAGAAATAAATTACTTACTTATTAGGAGATCAAAACTAAAAGAAAGCTTAAAGGGACTTGAAAATTTCCAATTGAAACAAAATAGTTCAATTAAGCAAAGTTTCAATAGGACGTTTGCAAAAAAGTAAAGACATTAAAGGTAATGGGCCCTATTTATAAGAAAAGGCTGGGAACTCAAGAAACAGAGTTTAAAGACCTGATTGTTAGAATTAAAAGGCTTAGTTAATCTATGTTAGGAAAATAATAATGGGGGTTCTATGAATGACACACGGTCAAAATGTTGTCTAATAGGGAATCAATACGTCTATACCATTATAAAATCTAAAATGACAAATTTAAAAGATGTGCACTTTTATGAACTGGCAAACCCTGAGATAGCATTTACGAAGTTAATGCAACCTATAGTTATAACTGACAAAATTCAAATAACCTCAATGTATTAAAAAAATTAACGAAAAAAAACATCTTCAAGTTAGGAAAAGTTCAAATTTCTAACAAAATATAGTTTTACTGAAAACTTGAAAGACTTATATTGGGAGTAAAAATTAAATGCAACATTGTTCTAATAGTTTCCACTATTGTATTTGAGATTTATCTTTTAGCCATATGAGAAGCAAGTTTTATTATTAGCCCTGAGGTCAAGATACTAATAATAGATCGAAGGATATATATCTATATCACATTTAAAATTTTTATTCTCTGCGCGAAAAACAATCTTATTCTAACCAATTCTAAGGTCACAACTAGGGTTACTCCCAATTTTCCTTTGGCCTTATTTGAGCAAAATTAACAGATAGAAAATAAATTTCATAACAACCCCCAAAATGGGATTTAAACATAGAGGTCAAGTGGTGAATCCTATCAAGCAACTTATCAAATCAAAAATAAAAGTGATGGTAGGAACACTCACAGGAACCCTAAGATTATTTATGAAACTCTCTAGAGCTATAGATCATATTTAAGGTTTTCATATGATCTAGTTGCGTGTAAATCAACAACCTACAAGGTAATCATTAAAGTGACATCAATTTATAGGCAATGATTATGGGGTGATTTATTATGCAAGAATTGCATGTTATTCTTTTTAAGAAATGCCATTCATTCTCATTTTTTGAGGTCTCCAAGTAGAAAGGCTTAAAAGATATGTCATAGATAACTATAAATTTTCACTAAGGCCAATGTCCTAGGGGGTAAAAACCTTTGCCATTTACACCCTTAATGTAATTCTCTTTATACCAATGTTAATAAAAGCTCAAACACTCTTAACTCTTGCTGATACATATTCTATTACCTTTCAAATTCTAAGTCTCTGACTTAAATATCAAAGATTCTTTACTGAGAAGCTGACATTACTTTAGGCTTTCTTTTTATGCTTGTCGGTAGTTGGAAAAGAGGTACAACAGTGCTTTTACCAATATAAGAGGACACCAGAAATTTTTATTGCTAAGCTAGGACAACAAAACCTATTTAATGTTTGGATTCCTTAGCTCGAAAATTTCAAGCATTGACATTCATTATCATTATCACACTCCTCTTGGATAGAGTAACTTGCATTCATTTGTTTTGCCTTGTTTATCCACAAAAAATAACACATGATAGGAAAAGGATTAGGATATATTTTTTTAAACTCAAATTATTACATAATTTTTTAATTATTAAATTAAAACATATTCAATGATTGAGATTGAATTTAATATGTATAATTAATATATTAAAATTAATGTACATATAAGATATAATAATAGCTATTCAAAGAATATAAATTCAATGATCAAAATATTTTGTAAAAAATTAAAGGGTCTTAAACCTAAACCATCCCCCCTTAATATCTCATATTAAGGGCCCTAAATATCTCATATTAAGTGGTTTTAATATTAATATAATTAATATTATTAATTGGTAAATGATAGCCAGTAATCTGAACAATAATATCATAATATTACTACTTCAATTATAATTTTATTCTGCGTAATTTTTTATTCAAAATGCTATTAAAACTACCAATCAAAATCTTTACCATATTCAAGTGTATATCCTAATAATTCCTTTATTTGATTATCCACTCTAGTGAAATATAAGTATACAACTTAAGAGGAAGTTAAATTTTCTAACACTTTGATACTTGGTAATTCAATTTCTTAACAACCCCAAGCATTCAACTCATTATAGATGTTCAACTTGAAAATTTATATTAACTAGTTTTCAACAACCACAACAAAGTAATCAAACATGAGTATAGGGAAAAGATAGAGCAAATATAAAGATTTTATAGTAGCTCGACCAACTTTTCTACATCTACTTCTTCAAACTCTACTTGAAGATTTTTACTAGTATAAGCCTTACAAACCCAAGCCCCTATTACAATAAGAGGATTTTCAGGTTTCTCTCCAAACCTTTGCATATTATTATCACCAAATCACTCAATCTTACATCAAAGAGATTTTTAGTTCTCCATCAAATCTTTTCAAGTGATTCTTTCCAGTTATTTAAAATTTCAAAGCCTAAGTGATAGATTGATACAGATCAACTAGCAGTAGAGTATATAGAGCAACTGAATCAACATAAACCTGTACAAAAATAGGCCTAATATTTATATTTAATGTTTGTTTAAGACCTATAATTATTTTAGAGATATTTTAGTCTTTTTTATTCATTTTTAATTAGGATTTTATGTTTAGACATTATATATATTATTAGGACAAACACTTTTTTCATTTTTTTCATTTTGAATAAAAATTAATTATTTGAGCAGTTCTTTAGATTTCTAGAATAGGATTATTCTAACCCTTATTATTAGATCAAATGATATTGATTAAACTCTTGAATAAAGTATAAATATTCTAGACTAATTTTTTTTTTTCATTCTCTATCAGTTGGTATCAAAGCCTAGTTTCTATGGCAAATAATCAAGATACACGATTAGAGGCATTGGAGATGAGAATAGGGAGATTGAAATAACACATTGACCAACAATTCGAGCAGATGATAGCTCAGATGGCACATTTGAATGCACGATAAGACAGTTATTAACCAGCAGTGAATACACTAGATCTACCATTTTGTATACTCGTGGCAAATTCAGAGCGTTGGTGAATGACACTACCCCCTTGAGAGGAAAGGGTTGATCATCCAGAGCATTGCAATCACCATAAAAGCAGAAACTATTTAGACCATAAAGATTATGATGGATACTAAATCAAGGTTAAGCTTTTAAATTTTTCTAATTAATTGGATGTGAAAGGTGTTCTTAATTGGTTGGTAGAGGTTGAACTCTTTTTCAAGATTATAAATGCTGAAAAAGAGTGCAAGGTTCTTATTATTGGGTATAAACTAAAGGGAGGTGCTAGAGCATGGTGGTAACCAATTCAGAATGAATACTACAAAAAAAGGTACGAATCAATAAGAGATTGACCTCTGATGAAGTAGTTAATAGAATAATATTTTTTGTCTAATAACTATGTATAGATGCTGTACAATAAATACTCAGACTATATGCAAAGAAATCGAAGTGTTATAGAGTATACAAAAGAATTTTTGTGATTACGGTCTAAAATGTGATAACTTTAAGAATGAAGCACAACAAGTGGCCCACTATCAAAGAGATCTATTATATGATATTCGATGTTTTATGAGCGTGAATGTTATATTCCCATTGGCAGATGCACATGAGATAACCAACAAGCCAAGGAGTGACTTTTTTGGCAAGTAAAATAATTGAATCGTGGATATTATAGCTGACCTTTACTAACAGCAGCGACAACTCAAGGTTCCTATCTATAAAAAAATCCCATAACCTCTAAATCGATAAATTAATTAGTAATTTTTTTTGAATAATCTAGCAGATTCGAAAAGTGGTACTAAAGAAATGCAACTGATGACTAATAAAGTAGATCCCTTAAATTCATATGCAAAACTAACGAATAATACTTATTTTAAATGTCATAAGCCTAGGCATAAATCTAATCAATGTCCAGAACAAAGACCAGTGCATATTGTAAATGATGCAAGGGATGACGTAGATGACTATACTGGTGAGAAATTGGGTGAAGAGATTAATGACTATGCCTGAGATGAAAATGCAAAACTGACTTCTATTGTTAAGAAGATTTTGTATTCACCAAAACAGAAAGACCATACACAGCAAAGGAAGATCTTTCAAGCAAAATATCGAATTGGTAAAAATGTGTGCAGCGTTATCATTGATGATTATAGCTGTAAGAATTTGATTTTGTAGAAATGAATAATGCATCTATAACTACCTACTAAACCACACCCGACACCCTATCAAGTTGAGTGGATTGATTAAGGTACATTAATTAAGGTTAACAAGATCTTTAAAGTGCTTATCTCTTTGGATAAATACTATATAAATTTTATAACCTATGACATTATGGATATGGATGTTACTGGTATTCTTCTGAGACGCCTTTGGTAGTTTGATGTGAATGCCTTACACAAGGGAAAGGAGAACTCTTACTTGTTCACATAGAAGGATAAGAGGATCATTATATTTCCCACTGGCTCTACTCCCAAAACTCCTAAAGTGAAAGAAAAAACTATTGTTACTGTTTTTGCACATGTGTAAGAACTTAGTAGTGCTATAAAAAAATTTAGAGGAACCCTTGTATAGATAAGCAAAAAAAAGATCGAGGAAGCCAAAGAGCAGCAGTTACCACCATCTATTTAAAAACTTATAGACGAGTTCTATGATGTGGTGGAGGATCCATCCCGACTACCACCTCTAAAGGACATATAATACTAGATTGACCTGGTTCTTAGAGTAAAACTACCTAATCTACCTCACTATAAAATAAACTCGAAGAAAAGTCAAATTTTGCAGGAGTAAATTAAAGAGTTATTAAAAAAGGACCATATCAAAGAGAGTATTATTCCTTCTGAAGCCCTACTTTGCTAGTTCCAAAAAAAGATGGGTCTCAAAAAATGTGTGTTAATAGTAGACCTATCAATAAAATTAATGTGCAATATTGTTTTCCTATATTGTGGTTAGAGGAAATGCTTGATCAGTTAGCGGGATCCAAGATATTCGTGAAGATTAATCTCAGAAGCAGTTATCATCAGATTCATATTAAGCCAAAAGTTGAATGAAAAACTACTTTTAAAATAAAGAAAGGCTTATATGAATGGTTGGTTATGCCTTTCAGTTTAACCAATGCACTGAGCACATTAACGCGGCTGGTGAATTAGGTATTACATCCTTACTTACGCAAATTTATAGTTGTATATTTTGATAATATTCTAATTTTTAGCCCCAGTGTAAAGGAGCACCTTCAGCACCTTCAATCAATAGTAAAGGCCTTGCAAAAAAATAAGTTATTCATTAACATAAAAAAGTGCAGCTTCTTGATCGAGAGGGTTCTATTTTTCAGATATATTATCAACTCTAAGGGGATTCACATATATAAAATAAAGATAGAAGCCATTCGTAATTAGCCAACTCCCACGTCTATTACTAATGTTCAAAGCTTTCATGGCCTCACTACTTTTTATCACAATTTATTCGTAACTCTAACAATATTATAGTGCCAAATCATAGACTATTTGAAGAAATAAAGGACCACTAGATTTGAATAGACTAAAGCTGCTACTAAGAGTTTTACAAAGATCAAAACTAGACTTACTTTAGCACTTATTCTTGCCTTATTCAATTTTGAAAAGCTGTTCAAGGTTGACTATGATGCTTGTGGCACTGGAATTAGAGGTGTTATATCGCAATCTGGTAAACCTATAACATTCTTTAGTGAAAAGTTGAATACAACTTGACAAAAGTGGTCCACCTACAAATATGAGTTATATGTTATTTTTTGTGCTTTCAAGACATAGGAGCATTATCTTCTGGGTCGTGAATTTATTATCTTTACAGATTACCAGGCACTGACTCATTTCAAAACCCAAAAACATGTGAATAGGATACATGTACGATGGTCAGTATACTTTAGAGCCTTTCACTATGTGATAAAGCACAAATTCGAAATCAGTAATAAAGTAACTGATACTTTGAGTAGGAGGGCGACATTATTGGTAACCATCCACAATTAAGTGATTGGATTTAAATTTCTTAAATATCAATATTCTTCTAATGAAAACTTTAGTGAAATCTGGGTCAAGATACATGATAACTAATGAACTAAAAGGTTCTTAGTACATGATGGCTACCTCTTCGAAGAGAACAGATTATGTATACCCCAATCTTCTCTAAAGGAAAAATTAATCAAAGAAATTTATAGTGGAGGATTAAGAGGACACTTAAGAAGAGATAAGACTATTGCTGGCTTGGAAGCAAGATTTTATTGGCCTTAATTAAAGAAAGAAGTTAGACATATGATACGAAAGTGTCATATCTGTCAGAGTTAAAAGGAAAAAGTACAGAATTCGAGGCTTCACATGCCTTTACCTATTCCATAACAGTCTTAAAAGGACTTATTAATAGACTTTGTGCTAAAATTTTCGTAAACACAATGTAGTGCTGACTCTATATTCATTGTGGTTGATAGATTTTTAAAGATAACGCATTTTATTCCTTATAAATATACTAGTGATTCATTGCATATTGAAAAGCTATTCTTCCAAGAGATAGTTCCATTACATGGGATCCCAAAGTCCATCACTTTAGATAGGAATACCAAATTTTTGGTACACTTTTGGACTCTCTTATAAAAGAAGTTTAACACCGAGCTCCGATATAATGGCATTACTCACCCCCAAGCTGATGACCAAACTGAAAAAGTGAACTAGACACTAGGAAATCCTCTACGGTATATTTGTTAAAAAAAAAAAAAGACAATGTGAGATTTAGCTCTCGCGCAAGTTGAGTTTGCCTATAATAGCGCGATTCATAACTCTACTAAGATAGCTCTATTTGCCGTTATTTACAAGAAGGTACTTGCTCATACTGTTACTTGATTTCTTTGCCTATAGATGGGAATAAGAGTATTGCAGCTAGTAACATGGCAAAGTATTAGGTAGACAGGTTTAAGTAGGTTCAAGAGCATATTGCAACATCTAATGCTAAATGCAAAATAGCTACTGATGAACACAAACATCATAAATCTTTTGAGGTAGGAGATATAATGATGGTGTATCTTCAAAAGAAGCGCGAGGAGGTAGACAAAAGAAGCGCAACTAGAAGAAGTATGATTCGTTTGCCATCCTATGCAAAATCAATTATAATGCATATGTCGTTGATCTTTCGGACGATATAAAGATCTCAAAGACCTTCAATATGGCTAACATATATCCATATCATTCTTTTGATGACAACTCGCAAATGAGTTCTTCTCAATTGGAGGAGATTGATACAGATCAACTAGCTATAGAGTATATGGAGCAACTGGATCGCGTAAACCTGTATGAAAATAGGCCTAATTTTTATATTTAATGTTTATTTAGGACCCATAATTATTTTAAAGATATTTTAGTCTTTTTATTCATTTTTAATTAGAGTTTTATGTTTAGACATTATATATATTGTTATGACAAACACTTTCACAGTTTTTTTTTTTGTTTTAAATAAAAATCAATTATTTGAGCAGTTTTTTAGATTTTTAGAACAAAATTGGTCTAACCCTTATTCTAACCCTTATCGTCAGATCAAACGATATTGATCAAATTCTTTAACAGAGTATAAAAGTTCTAAACTATTTTTTTTTTTCGCTCTCTATCACAAACCCACCTCTTACACTTATTTACAAATAAAATAATGTGATAAAAAATAAGTTTACACTTTTAACAATTTTTTCTTACAAACAATATGATACAAATAAGGTGTAAGGTGTTTTTGATTAATGGTTTAGTAATTTGTAAGAACAAGAATATTTTTGAATTTTTTAGATATTAAAAAATATGTTCCTTTTTGTTCTGGTTAAGTGCAAAATAAGAAAAAACTTATATTTATACTTCAGTTTAAAACTTATTTTCATACTTAAACTTAAAAAATAACTATTAATGACAAAAAGAGTTGTCGAAAACAAAAATTTTTTGTTTTTGGTTGACCATTTCAATACTTTCGATCAATTAAAAATTGCAAGCTCTATATCTAAAAATTCAACAACTTGGTCGATCATTTTATCATATTCGGTTGACTGAAACAATTTGATCAACCGAATTTACAAGATAGTTTTGAAAACCTTACAGTTTAGTCTACTTTCAGCAGATTCAAAAATTTGACAAATAGGTCCCTGAAAAAATTTAACTAATAAGAAAGGATGCTTTTAAACTTATCAAATTACCAAAAGCAACGACCACAAACAAGCAAAGTATACGCAGAAAATTTTTTTTTTTTTTTGAACGACGAGAAAACTCTTATACTCAGTCATTACTGTAGTAGCCGGCTATATACGGGCCAGACACTCATCCTTTTAGGGTACGCGTCCGCAGATTATACAGCACCTGTCCTGAATCAATTAAGATCATCTACAGGGACCACACTGCAGTGGTACTAAGTACAGGATAAAACTCCGACTACACCAGACTCTTACACCTAAATGCACTCTAAAAAATTCGAACTCAAGATCAGTACAAATGTCTCCCATGATGAAATCACTCAGCTGCATGCTGTGGATGCATACGTATAAAAATTTACAAATAACAATCATATACTTGTGATTTGATTTTTCTGAATATGACTTTTTGAAACTGTTTTATTTGATTGAATACTCTATTTTATTATCATCAAAACATCCATCCATCTATCTATCCACTCATATGCATACCAACAAGAAGTAATTGTTAAAGCTTGATATCATTATCGATATGAAAGACAAGGAGAGAGATATGACAACTCAAAAATAAAAATTA
>JAWDEX010181442.1:0-14036 GCA_035221805.1 Trichilia hirta | reverse complement strand
AATTAACCACCTTATATTATTAGGAATGCCTTTGTCTATCAATGTCTTTAGTCTTGTAACCCTGCCTCAATAAAATTTTATCAAACTATTTACAGAAAGAGAAGGAAAATATTTTCATAGATTTAAGAGAATTTCGTTCATTTTTAAAGAAAAAAGAAGAAAATAGAGATCCTTTTTCTTATATTTATAGCTCAACTATTTTGAGAAAACTAAAAACTGACTTGAAATATTATATAATACTGTTATTTACCACTTAACTGGGAAAGAAAAAGCAACAATAGCAATAATAATAATAAAATTTGCAAAAGTTATTCTATAAAAATAAATAAACAATCATTAGAAGAAAAAAAAGAAAAGGGAATTAAAAACTAACTTTATGATTAATTTTTCTCATAATAAAGATCAAAAAGAGAAATAATTTCTTCTTAGTAGTTTAAGTTGTTATCCATCAACTTTAAACATATTATTATTTCTAGGATTTTCAATGTCAATAGCTCTATAAGAGTGCACGTATTTTACAATGAATGGACTGCTCTATCTAGATTTCAACTTTCTTAAAAATAAGTGAAGTCTAAAATCATAAAACAAAACTTTTTGACCAACCTCAATTATTTTTATCAAAATTATTTTATCATGCCAAGCTTTAGTTTTAGCCCTTTGACCTTTTGAATTATCATATGCATTATTTCTCAATTCTTTTAATTTATTTAATTGTAACTTGCATAATTTATAAGCATTATTAAGATTTATGTTAAAAGCTCTGATAGCCTAGTAGGCCTTATATTCAATTTTTACAGGTAAGTGACAAGGTTTTTTATAAACTAGCCTATAGAAAGACATATCTAATGATGCTTCAAAAGTAGTTCAATAAGTTTAAAGTGCATTCGTAAGCCTTAAAGACCAATATTTATGATTTTGGTTAACAATTTTTTTTCAGAATTTGTTTTATCTCCCTATTTGCCAATTTAACTTGTCTATTTACTTGTGGGTGATAAGAGGTAGATACTTTATGTATAATTTTATATTTTTTCATTAAATTTTTCAAGCATTTATTACAAAAATGTGTTCCTCCATCACCTATAATGGCTTGAGAAATTTCAAATTAATTCAAAATTTTATTTTTAAAAAATTTAATCACAGTTTTATGATCATTATTTCAACATAAAATTGCCTCAATCTATTTTAAGACATAATCTACTATAACTAATATATACACAAAAGTGAAAGAAGGTAGAAAAGGGCTTATAAAACTATACCCTAATAATGAAAAGTTTTAATAATAAGAATGAGGTTCGAAAAAATTATATTTCTTTTTAAAATAAATCCCATTTTTTGATAATTTTTACATGTTTGTAATATGAATATATATCCTTGAAAAAGGTTGGCCAATAAAAATTATGCTGTAAAATGTTTACAGCTACTTTCTTTAAATAAAAATGTTCTCCATGTCTTACTATGATAAAAATTGATTATACTACTTACTTTATTATCTGTTATACATCTCTAAAATATTTGATCTAAACAATACTTGAACAAATATAAATCATTCTAATAAAAATTTCTCACCTTAAACAAAAACTTTTTTTTTATCCTGATTGTTCATTCATATGGCATTTTTCTTATTGCAAGAAAATTAACAATATTAGCAAACCATGTTATTTTAGTGATAGAAAATAAAACTTCATCAAGAAAAGAATCATTAATAAAACAAGTTTCAAATAATAAATCTACAATTAATCTCGATAGGTAGTTTGCAATAAAATTTTCAGCTTTCTTTTTATCTTTGATTATGATGTTAAATTCTTAAAGTAATAAAATTTACCGTATGAGTCTTAACTTTGCATCCTTTGTAGTCATTAAATATCTAATAATAGCTTGATTAGTGAAACAATGATAGGGGATGCAATTAAATAAGATCAAAATTTGTCCAATGCAAATATTATAGCGTCTAGCTCTTTTTCTGTTGTAATGTAATTCAATTGAGCATCATTTAAAGTTTAACTTGCGTAATAAATTACATAAGGGTTACTTTCCTTTCTTTGTTCAAAGATAGCTCAACAGTATAATTACTTGCATTACACATTATTTCGAAAAGTAAAGACCAGTTACGAAATTGTATGATAGGAGCATATGTTAAAGGTTCAATCAATTTATTAAAAGTATTTTGATAATCTTGTATCCATTTAAACAAACTATCTTTTATCAAAAGGTTACAAAGTAGTTTGGATATAGTACTGAAATTTTTTGTGAATCTCTTATAAAATCTAGTATGTCCCCCAAATGAATAAACTTGCCTAACTGTTTTTGGTATGAGCAAATAAGTAATTAATTCTACTTCGGCTTTATCAATTTTAATTTTTTAAAAAGATACCATATGACCCAATACAATTTCAAAGATGACCATGTAATAATATATTTTTCAATTTAACACAAGGCCTTTTTTCACGTCATTTTAAGACTTTTTTTGAGTTTTTAAGATAATTTTTTAAAAAAATTTTAAATATAGTTAAATCATCCATGAAAACTCTTAAAAAATGTTCAACTATGTTACTAAAAATGCATCGCATGCATCTTTGAAAAGTTGTTAGAGCATTACAAAGGGTAAAGACCATTCTTCTAAATGTAAAGGTTTTAAAAGGGCAAGTAAATATAGCTTTTTCTTGGTCCTTAAGTGCAATAAAATTTTAATTATAGCCTAAATAACTACCAAAAAAGTAATAATAAGAATGACTTACCAGTCTTTTTAGAATTTGGTCAAGAAATAATAAAAAATGATCTTTTCTAGTGCATTTAATTTTGGATAATCAATACACATTCTCTAATTAGATGACACACGTGTTGCTAATAAATTAGCTTTTTCATTTTTGATCATTGTAATTCCAAATTTCTTAGGTAAAATTTAGTTACTACTGACTTTTGATAATTGATTTTATTCTACTAATGAGTTGTAAAATTTAGTTAACATCTTGTAAATAAATTTAGTCTTAAATTTGTGATAATAATTGGTGTGCTTAAATTTCAAACTATTTGTCAAATTTGTTTGACAAATAGATAGCATAACTTAAGGCACCAAAATTTGAATAATGATATTTTGTTTATTATTTCTTAATTTTAGATTTTTTTGACTTATCATTAAACTAATTCTAACAAATTCAATAATAATGTGGGTGTTTACTATTTTTTATTTTTATTTTTAGTCAAGCTATTCATTTATGTATCACTATTACTTTACCTTTTTCATGTTATAAAAATATATCATCATTTTTTTTATTAACAGAGTTAAGTTAAAATAGAAAGAGTTTCAAATTATAATATTAATAATTATTTGTTTATTTTTAGTATTTTAGTTCTTTCAAAATAACTGAGTTTTTGTTCTTTTCTTGTATTTTTAACAATGGATGAAATTCTCTCAAAATTGCATGAATAATTTTCTTCTCTTTCTATAAAAAGTTTATTAAAAATCTACAAGATTAAAATGACAACATAAAGGATACTTATGGACAACGATATCCCTCAAGATATAATATGGTTAATTGAAACAAAAATTTGATTAGGTAGACAATCTCTTTATTCTTTTGTTTCTCACGCGTCTCGTTTAGGTAAGAGTTCTTACTCTAATAAATAATAGAAAAAAAGATTGCAAGTTTATTATAGATGTACGAGATAGAATTATAACGAGCAATGTAGTGCTTTAGGATATGTTTCTAATAATAAAGATGATAAAATTTAATTTATTAAAATTAGACTGAGTAAAGAGTTTTTGGGTAATATTCAACTAACTCTTAAGACACATTCTTATGAATTAGTGTAATGTAAACTCATAAAATTATATGAACTATTTTGAAATGAGTATGAGTGCTACAGTATTAAAAATTTCATTGTAAGTAACCATATTTGCTAATTTCTAAAAAAAGTTAGAGAAAAAACCTATCTTTAATCCATAAAAGATATTCAAGTCATTTTTGGACGTAGAACTAGAGAAAGATATAAGTCATATCACAGCTAATGTCTATGTATGTGTTTACTATTGTTATTTTCTTTTTATTACTTTGTTTAAATTATTTGTCAATAGTTAAGTTACCTAAATAGGTGTTATTATAGTTTTATCATTTACTATATAAATATGCCATTATATTTTTATTAGTAGCTAATATCATAACTCGATTTTGTCTCTTGTAAATTCTATTTATGTTTTATAAACAAAGTTCAAGGTACCGAATTTGTGATAACAATATAAGACTTAATTTTTAAATCATTCTATCAAAAAATTATTTAATAAGTTTATATCTTAGCTCGAGATATCGAATTTTAATAGTTATGTGTCTATGTATTATTGCTTGATTTTAAACTAACCATTAGGTTAATTCTAACAAGCCTATCAATAATTGGGGTGTATGTTTTTTGATAGATTTAATGCTCATCTTTAACTTTTTCTTTTTATAATTTGTTACAGATTTTTTTATGTAAAAATTCTACATCAGGTAATATCTCATATACTTTATCTTTTTCTATGAAGATATTAAAAATAATGACTTATATTAGATGAGGTAAGAATAGTTGATATTGAATGATATTAGAATTATAACTATTATTATGTGTTTATGTGTGTTTATTGTGTTGTAAAAAAAAAATGCAAGCGTTCGATTTTTGTATGGATGGCTGAGTAAGTGGTCATTTCTTCTTCTCTAGTTCCTTCATATCCTAATATTGTTATTATTATTTGTATATAATTTTAAATTTATAATAAGTATTTGTTATTTGCTTTTATTTGAGTTATTCAAAATTTATAAATTCTCATATTATTATTTATTTTTTCATAGACTTATTATACGAGAGTTTTTTGAACCATTCTTATTACAAACACACTTTGACACAAGATTATGGGTTGCAAGTGAAGAATTTTATATAATTTATTTTGATGATTTCATCAAAAATAATATCTAAAGGGCACTGATAAAAAAAAAAAGAGAGAATTAAATATAAGCCTTGTTGATAAGGGCTAGGGATGAACTATACCCCAGTGACGTACTTAGCTATATAAAATAAGTCTTATATTAAAAAAAGAAAAGAAAAGAAAATATTAGAAAAAATTAAATACAAGTGTTACTAGTAAAGGTTGAGGATAAGCTGTGCTCCAGTGACATTTTTAACTATATAAAACAATTCTTGTATTTTTAAAAAAAATGATATTAATAAGTATTTATAACCTAAGAGGACTCGTAAAGGTGTCTTAACACATAATGTCAACTAGTTTGTGAGTTATTGGTCTATGAACTAGGTTAAAGATCCAATAATTAAAGCCCAATAGATATTAATTCTAATGAAATAATAAGAATAGTTTTGACATTAAGCCTCATAATTAATGTCACTTTATGCACACAAAAAAAAGTTCATAAATTTCTTGTCTAAAGAGTTTATGGCTAGTAAATTTTTTATTGGCGAATTTACTTATTTGAAAATATCAAAAAGAAGTAGGACAATCAATGCTTTATTTTAAATTATTACTAAAGTTATTATTAGTATTTTTATGTGCATATTTAGGGTAAATAATTGTAGTATAAGTAGGTTTGTTATTTCAGATTTAAGCTTAACTTTATTAGTAATCATTATTTAATTTCTCTCTTGATACAAGATTCATAAAAAGAGCATAACTTTTTAAATAAGAAAGCTATGAAGGTGATTTTTAATCTAATGAAAATCTTAAATAATAAGCTAAATTTTTCAAGTTTAGATTAAGCATTAGTTTGGACTCTACGTGGCATTTATGAGGCCATATTTTAAGCATAATTATTGTTTAGGTCGAGCTTAACCTAACTTTAATGTTTTACCTATAACTTTTGATAGCAATTTCAAAATCATTTAAAGCAAGTGGATTTGAAAATCTACTTTAATAGGCTAAAACTTTTACGTTTGGTCTAAGCTTCAATTTTGAATTCATATGATATTTTCAAGCCCATTTCCTAAGCTCATTATAAGCCCATTACTGTTTTGGCCCAACCCAACTTTGTTTCAGTTTTATACCCATAACTTTTGATAAAATTCTCAAAATCATTTGATATAAGTGGCTTTGGAAAGATAGTTCAACAAGATAAAATTTTTATGTTTGGGCCAAGCTTTAATTTTGATTCTATTTTATATTTATAAGCCTATTTCTGAAGCTCATCATAAGCCTACTTGGTGTTATAGCCTAGCCCAATCTTGTTTTAGTGTTTTTCCCATAATTTTTGCTATAAATATCGGATTGACTTAAAATAAGTGGCAAATCAAAGCTAAGAGACTTATCTATAACTTTGATGTTTATCACAAAGATTGAATCATTAATCTTTAATGTCATTTATAATGTTTTTTATGGCAGCTAAAATTATTGAATGTATTTTTCAAAAATTCTATCCAAATTTATCAACAAATTCATTTAATAATTAATCACTTGGCAGTCATTATTGACATTTTATTTTCAAATTTGCCTATAAATACCAGGTTATTTTTCTCTTTAGGAGTCAAATTAGAAGAAATAGAGAAATTGTGTAGTAAGAGAGAAAATGAAAGAAAGTAGAAGAAAACATTTTGAGAAAAAAAAAGCAAGAAAGAAAAGAAAACAAAGAAGAAAAGGAAGAAAAAAGTTTAGAATGTTTTCTTTTTTTTTTGTATCTTTTTAATTATATAATATTTTTTTTCTAGTAATGATATATTTATGTTATTTAGATTCTCCTTTCTTCTATCCTTTCTATATATGCTTTATTTCTTTTTTTATGTTTATTTATTATGTTGTTTATGGGATAATTATGCCTCTATTTTTATTTTATTTTAATTTTTTATATTAAAAAATTCATCTTTATAAGTTATTTATTTTACTGCAACTCAATTTAACGTACTTTAGTAGGATGTTCCTATCCCTATTTTTTATTTTCTTTTATTCAAAGTAGAAAAATTCATCTCCATAAATTATTTACTTTCTTGCAATTTATTTTCATGCACTTTAGTAGGATGTTCATATCTCTATTTTTATTTTAGTCATATGAAAAAATTCGTCTCTATAAGTTATTTACTTTTTTGCAATTTAATTTAATGTACTTTAGTGGGATGTTTATGTCCCTATTTTTATTTTTTTTTCATGTGAAAAAATTCATCTCTATAAATTATTTACTTTCCTACAATTTATTTTTACACACTTTAATGGGATGTTCATGTTCCTATTTTTTATTTTATTTATGTGAAAAAATTTATCTCTATAAGTCATTTACTTTCTCACAATTTATTTTTACATACCTCAGTGGGATGTTCATATCCCTAATTTTATTTTTTTTAATTCATGTAAGAAAATTCATCTCTAAAAATCATTTACTTTCTCATAATTTATTTTTACGCATTTTAGTGGGATATTCATGTCTCTATTTTTTAGTTCTACACTTTGCGAGATTTTTATGTACCTATATTTACTTTCTTTCCTTTACTTTATGTGGAGAAATTCATCTCCATAAGTCATTTACTTTTATTTCATTTACATTCAGTATTTTTGTAGGATGTTTATGTCTCCTTTATTTTTATTTTTTTTGTTCTTTAATTTATATGAGGAATTTCATCTCTATAAGTCGTTTATTTTTATGCCATTTAAATTCTATACTTTGAGCATGTTTATGTCTCTATTTTTTTTTTTATTTTCGTTCATATGGGGAGCTTCGTCCCCATAAGTTATTTATTTTTATACAACTTAAATTTAATATTGTAGTAGGGTATTCATTGCAATTTGTTCTTATATTATTTTATCTTATTTAAAATATTTAAGTTTAAATCTTATAAATATTAGCATTTATATTATTATTATACTTGTTATTTAATTTATATTTAATTCATTATTATATTTTTTTATAATATAAAATTTATTATATTTATTGTTAATAAAAACTAACAAATTAACCAAGATAACAGAATATTTTTAATATTTTTTCTTCTCTTGGTTAAAGATTTTCAATTAAAAAAAGGCTAAGACGGCGAAATATTTTTAATATTCTCCCTTCTTTTAGCTCAATATTTTTAAAAAATTAAGACGGCAAAATGTTTTTAATATTCTTCCTTCTATTAGTAAAATGGTAAAAAGAATAAGAATAAAGTAAAATTAAAAAAAAAAAAAAAAGGAAGAAGAAAAATTAAATAAAACAGCAGAATATTTTTAATATTCTCCCTTCTCTTAGTTAAATATTTTCAACTAATAAAAAGGTTAAGACGGCAGAATAATTTTAATATTCTCCTTTTTCTTAACACAATATTTTTGAAAAAATTAAAACGGTGAAATATTTCTAATATTCTTCCTTCTCTTAGTAAAAATTATAAATAAAAGCAAATTAAAAAAATTAAAATTCAAGATCAATACTTTTGATAACCATTTTTTTACGAAAGTTGTGGGGTGCCTAACACCATTCTCTCACTTAATCAACCTCCCGAACTTAGAATCTAATAATCTTTTTAGATAAACTATCCCACCATTATTCGGATAGATGGCGATTCTATTTTTACGTTTAGATTTTAGACAATATCAATAGCCAACTATTATTTTATCTATTTTTTACTTTATAAATAGCATCATTATTTTTTATGAGACTAGTTTAAAATAATACAAAGAGTTTGTAAATAGTACTAGTAATCTGGGTTAAATTTTAGTTGAGAGGAAGAACTATTTAGCCAATAGAGGAAGTAGCCTTGGGTTAATTGAATGTATGTTAACAACAGCACATTTAGTAGGCAATCAAATGCTAAGTATTGTTCCTATACCTTTAACTATAAAAAAGTTTTACTGAAATAATAATTGAAAATGAACTAAAGGTGTCTTCTACGCATAAATATATTGCAAGAATGAATTGTAACTTTGACACTTTTATACGCCTACAAGGTAATTTTGGTACTTTAAAAGAACCTTTTTAAATTGTTTCTTGAGCTCAACTAAATATCTACCAAAAATCTATTGATTTCTTAAATGTCAATAATTTCTTTGATGACTTATTATTTTTTTTTGGATCTAGTTATGGAATAACAATTTATCTCATACTCAACATGACAGATCTTAGTCTTTGTTTTAGCCCTTGAGCTATTAATTGATAAATTGTAAATTTTTATCTATAAATCCGATTTGAAGGTAACTCAAATAGAATGGTCAATAAAAAATAATAGAAAGTGCAAAATAAATCAACGCTCTATCTGTACTTTTTTTTTATGGTTTAAATAATAGTATAATATTTTTTATTTACTTTGCTATAGGTTTTTTTAATAAATTTTATCTCAGGTGTTGTCTCTTATACTTTACCTTTCTATATTTGAACGTTAAGAATAATGTCTTATATTAGATAAGATAGGGATAGTTAATATTAAATGATGTTAGAATTATAAATATTTATATATTGATGTGTGCTTAAGTATCTTTTATGTGTTGTACAAAAAAGGCAAGCATCTAATTTTTGTGTAGATGGCTAAGTAAAGGATCATTTTTTTTCCTCTTTTCAATCCTTAAGACATATCTTAATAATGTTATTATTATTTTGTTTTAATTTTAAAATTCATAGTAAAGTCATGATATTTAGTTCTATTTGAATTATTCAAATTTGCAAATTTCAATATTATTAGTTATTTTTGTATAAACCTATTATATAAGAGTTTTATAAACTATTCTTATCATAACACACTTTGACATATAACTATGAGTTACAAATTTAGAATTTTGTATTATTAATTTTGACGATTTTATCTGAGATAATATTTAAAGGCATTGATAAAAAGAGAATAAAAAGGAAAAATCAAATATAAGCCTTATTAGTAAGATTTAGGGATAAGTTGTACCCTTGTGCTATACATAGCTATATAAAATAAGTCTTGTATTCAAAAGAAAAAAAATTTAAATATAAGTATTATTAGGAAGGGTTAAGGATAAGCTATACCTTAGTGGCATACTTAACTATATAGAATAAGTCTTATATTTAAAAAAAAGAAAAAAAAATTAAGTACAAATATTATTAGTAAGGGTTAGGGATGAGCTGTTCTCTGGTAGCATTATTAACTATATAGAATAATTTTTTATTTTAAAAAATTAGTGATAATAAGTATTTATAATTTGTGACGAATCATATAGGTATTTTAACACTTAATGCCCTAAAGCTAACTAGTTTAAGAGTCATTGGTTGATGAACTAGGTTAAAGATGTAATTTATAAATAAAGTTTTATCTAAAAGATATTAACTCTAGTAAAATGATAAGAATAATTTTGACTAATTAAACCTTATGAGTACTCTAAGCATAAAAGATTGCTTATGAATTTCTTATTCAAAAGATTTATAGTTTGTGCCTAAAAATTTATTTGAGAGTTTACTTATTTAAAAATATTAAAATGAAGTAGAATAATAAATATTTTATTTGTGAGTTTTTATTTTAAATCATTACTAAATGTCAGCATTTTTGATAAAAAAATCAATTAATGATTATCATGAGTACTTAAAAGTGCATGTTTAGTAAAGTTAAATTTATTAAGTTCTTAGTATGGTGAAATATCGCAATTTAAGTGTGTTTTTAACTTTAAAATTAAATTTTTTAGTAATTACGGTTTAATTTCTTTTTTGATGTAGGATTTGTAAAAGAGCCATATCTTTTCAAATATAAGGGTTAGTCAAGTTATTCTTGATTCTATAAGGAAAGAATTCAAATATCCACAACTTCTCAACTTGCAAGATCTCAAAATTCAGAGGTTAAAATGGTAAAAATAGGGTCAAAAATAAACCTATTTACTTTGGCAGTCTAGCCCAATTCGTCTTCGCACAGGATTCATAAAAGACATAATTTTTTAAATTAAAGGGTTATTTAAGTGATTTTTGATTTTATAAAAGAAGGATTCAAATATCTATAACTTTTCAATTCATATGATTGAAAAATTAAGAGGTTAAAAAAGTGAAAATTAGGGTAGAAGTGAATCTATTTGTAATAACAGTCCAACCCTTCGATATTTAGATGATATCTTTTAAAATACTTGGAGTTCAAATCTATACTTTATATGTATGTAAAGTTGAGACAAAATTAAAGATGTTTTATGTTCAAGTGGCAAGTAAATTTTAATAAATTAGGAGCCAAAATTTCAAATCAAGTATTAGGTACATAATTCGAGCAAAATTTTCAAGATTAGGTAAATAATTGATCAAAATTTTCAACAAATTCATTAAATTTATCAATCACTTGGCAGTCATTGTTGATAATTAGTCTCTAAATTTTACCTATAAATACCAAACCATTTTACTTTTTAGGAATAAAGTTGGAAAAAAGAGAGAAAGTGTAGAAAAAAAAAATTTAGGAAAAACAAAAAGAAAAAAAAGAAAAAAAGAGGAAAAAAATAAAGCAAATAAGGTTAAAATTTTCTCTTCATATTAACAAATATATAATCTTTCTTTAATAATAATAAAATACTTGTTCTTATTTTATTATGTTGTTAAAATTGTTACTTTTTTTATTCTTATCTTAATATGTTAATTATATGCTTTATTTATTCATTATAGTGGGGCTTTATTTTTGCCCGTATTTATTTTTTTAACTCATGTGGGGGATAGTTTCTTATTTCATTTAAATTTATGCATTTTACTTTTACGTATATTTGTGGAGTGTTTTGCCGTTATTTATTCTTTAATTTATTTGAGAATATTTTATTTTCTATATTATTTAAATTTATATAATTTACTTTTATACATATTAGTAGGGTATTTTATCATTATTTATTCTTTAATTTATATGGAGATATTTTATTCCTATATCATTTAAATTTACACAATTTACTTTTACGTATGTTAGTGAGGTATTTTACCCCTATTTGTTCTTTAATTTATATGATAATATTTTATTTCTTATATCATATGAAATTAATGCAATTTACTTTTACTCATATTAGTAAATATTTTACCCCTATTTATTCTTTAACTTACGTTATTTTATGTGGGGATTTTCGTTTTCTTATGTCATTTACATTTATACAATTTATTTAAATTTAATGTTTATTTTTTTTTTTTACAAGTTATACATATAATTATTTGATTGTTATATGAAAATTCATTTCATTTTTTATTATTATTAGTTAATAAAGCTCAAACATAAAAATTAGCTAAGATGGCCGAATCTTTTTAATATTCTCTTTTCTATTAGTTAAACTTTTCAATTAGTAAAAAAGGCTAATATGATAGAATATTTTTAATATTCTCCTTTCTCTTAGTTCAACATTTCTTAGAAAAATTAAGATAATGAAATATTTTTAATATTTTCTCTTCTTTTGGTAAATTGATAAAAAAAAGAGTAAAGTAAAATTAAACAAATTAAAATTCAAAATCATAATATTTATGATAATCATTTTTACAGAAGTTGTAGGGTATCTAACACCTTTCCTATACTTAATCAACCCCTTGAACTTAGAATCTAATTTTTTTTAAGTAATCTATCTCATCGTTATTTAGATAAATGGCAACTTACTTGCTCAATGTCAATTTTTATATTCAATTTTTGGTCAATGTCAATACTACTTGAGTAATATTTACCCACTTACTATTAGAAATAGGATAAATAATGCGTGTATCAAGTAATTTAAGTATTTCTGCGCATACTACCCCTTTTATGTATGGGTTTAATATTCTTTGGGATTGTTGAGATGTCCTAACAGTATCCTCTAAGTGTATTTAATGTGTACAAATTAAGGGGTTAATACCTTTTATGTCTTTTAAAGTCCACCTAATTACATTTTTATGCCCTTTTAGAACTTCAACTAACTTATCTTGTTGTCGCTTATGAGAGTAAAAAATATGATAACTGAAAGTGTTTGCTCATTTCTAAGGTGCATACTTTAATCCTTCAAGTAAAGGTTTCAACTTCTACTTAAACAATTTTTTTTTGCTTATTATCATTTGATTGCCCTAAGTATTTAAAGCGTGGCTTCCATCCTTTACTTTTCATCACCTATGCAAAATCAAATAATAAACATATGTTAGGAATCTCAGACTCTAATGAAATACCTAATTCAAATAATTAACCAACCAAGTTTTTAAAGAGTTAGAAAAATTCCCTTCTTCAATTCTATCCTCCACAATATTTTCAATGATTCTAGTTTTTTCATTTTTTGTCTTCTTTATCATGTGGTTACTTACACATATTAAAGACATTGAGTTCTAATGTCATATTGTCAAATGATAATCTAACTACTTCATTTCTGTAATTAATTAAAGCATTAAAAGTTACTAAAAATAAACATCCTAAAATAATTGAAATTGTATTACCTATTTTTATATATCGTGTATTCAAAATAATAAAATTTATCAGATAAATAAATTTATCAATTTGAGTTAACACACCTTTTACCATTCTTCTTGGCACTTTTACTAATCAATCAACAAGTACAAAAGTCACATAAGTTCAATTTAACTCACCTAGATTAAGTTATTAATAAACTAAATATGAAAGTAAGTTTATACTAGCACTAAGGTCAAGTAATGTTTTTTTAATTTTATGGTCTCTAATAATATATGAGATCTTAGATAATCTGGATCTTTGTACTTTATTGCATTATTATTTTGAAGAACTTTACTTACCTATTAAGATACAAAAGCTTTCTTTTTCACATTCAATTTTCCTCTAAATATGTACAAGTCTTTCAAAAATTTGGCTCAAAAAGGTACTTATTTAATTATATCTAACAAGAGAATATTGACCTTTGCTTGTTTAAAAGTTTCATAAATTTTAGAATTATGGTTTAGTTTCTTCGAAGAGGTTAATGCATGAGAAAATGGTGACCTAGGTTTTGGTATTGTCTTTTGTACAATAGGTGTAAGTTTTTCACCCTTTTTTTGACTCATAAAGATTGACTCCTTTTCTTTATTGTATATATCAAGAATAAAAAATAACCTTACCACTACGAAGAGTAATGACTGATTTATTTTAATTCAAATGTTGGTCAATAATTAAATTTGTTTGAACTTTTAAGTTTAGCTGTAGTTGAGATAGAAACTTACCTTTCTTATAAATATTAAGTGCAGATA
>JAWDEX010181431.1:0-14039 GCA_035221805.1 Trichilia hirta | reverse complement strand
GCCTCATGTCATTATCACGAATTTGGCACCTCGATCATGAATAAAATTTACAGAGGACAAAATTGGGTTATGACACCTCCTCCTCCTTTAGACCAAAGTAGAGATTAGTGAAATGGTAGGAAACCACCGAGTATTGAGCCTTAAGTTCCATGCCACTTGGTGAATCATACTACTAAGAGTTTTAAAACAACTTATAGAATGATGTTGATATTTATCTATCTTTCAAATTAACCTCTCTATATCCTTCCTATATGTCACTACATCACTAGGCTCTATTGAGCTGGAGGTTTGTTGTATTTGCTGCTGTGGTAGTTTAGATGAGGAGGGTCTTTTCTTGTTTGGTTTTGGCTTTTATAATCTTGTCAATAGTTATCATTAATGGGTATGTTTGGTTGAAGAATTTTTGGCATCTAGTATCCATTCAATTAGTTTTCAATGGCTTTGTGATGAGAGAAGGAAAAAATAGCCCTATATTAGGGTTGTTAGCTAAAACCTTATATTTAAAGAGATTTATACTCCTATATTGATGCTTTCCTCGTTTTTATCCCATATATCATTTGTTAACCTCAAAGGTTTAAGATGTCATACTAAGATAAGCACAAATGAAATGATGTTAGGCCTTCATTTCTATAGTTAGATGCTTGGTTTTAAAGTCTATTAGCTCTCTTCTCACCTAGTCCAATTAACTTTTTTCTCGCATAACACCCTATTCACCTCCTCAATAGGAATTGACTAAAATAATGCTGTTAGCTCATCAGTAACCTAAAAGGCTTTAAGCAACTTGTTGATTAACTTTACATCATACTTTATTTCCTTTCCTCTCACTATAACCTTTTTACAATCAGGGTCTTTAGCATTGGCATAAAATTCTCTAACTAGTGTAATTGAGGCTGCCTTAGGCTATTGAAAAAAATAAACCAAACTTCTCATAGCAACTTACTAAGCATTAGGTAGATAATCATCTAGGTCAAACTCTATCCTCTTTTCTCTAATGCCCAATCTCTTTTTCGGAGATTCCTTAAACCAAATCTATGCATCCTTAGAAATAAATTTTAAATTATCAAAAGAAGCAGATTCTCTCTTTTGACCCTTAAAGATGTGTTTAATAGTTTTTTTTTTCAAACATATAGTAGGCACTCTTAATTTAATGAAATAAGTGAACTTTTAAATGAAATCCCAAAATACCTAAATTTCTTTCACACATAATTCTTCAACAATAACAATGACAATTACAAATATTCAATCTCTCAAACAACTTTAATTCTATAACAACTATGCACTACAACCATAATGAATGTAAAAATTTTCTAGATTCCCTAAACAATTGAATTTAAGTTTTTTAAAAATAAAATCCAAAAGATGAAGAATATATACTTTTGTTGGCAAAAGAATGATTCCTTGAATTCTTGTGTTGTAGAATATTGGTTAGTGTTTTGGAAAGGAGAGATTATGAGAAATATGAAGAATTATAGGGAAATTGAAGTGTGTTTTAAAATTAGAGGGAAATAAGGTATTTACAAAAATAAGGTATCCCTACAGCGAGACTTAATTATCATGAAAGAGCCCTATAACGAAGACAAAAGTGGGTTTTTAAATCTCAGACTCTTACTGTAGCAGAATTTTCTTGCTGTGGTGAGGAGGATCTAGTATGTTTTTGCTCTCAGAGCTTTGCCATAGTGGGAGTTCCTTGCTATAGCGAGAAGGGTCTACATCAAACTCACATATTAAGTTTTATTTTAGCATAATTTTCTTGCCATATCAGGACCTTTCGGATTATTTCATTGATTTAATCTTTACAATTTTTTCTCTTTTTGACCTTTAAAGCTATAATTCCTGCAAATAAAACAAAAAAAAAACATTAGCAAAAAAATCATAAAATACAAACCACATTCATACACACTAATTAAACAATTAGAATTATAAAATAATAATAAAAAAACACGTTAGGTTGTCTCTCAATTAGTGCTTGCTTTATCATCTTTAGCTAGATGTTGCTTATTTTTTAGCTCACTTCATTGGATCCTTAAATGAAATATCTTCAAATTTCCTTTATTTATCTTCATAATATGACTTGAGTCAGTGTCTATTAACTTGAAATGATCGATCGCTTTCTTTATCCTTTATAACCACTGCTCCATATAGGAAGACTTTCTCAATAATAAAGGGTCTAGACCATCTTGAACAAAGTTTTCAAAGAAACATTTTCAATCTCAAATTGAATAGTAGAACTTCTTGCCCTTTCTCAAATTCTTTCCTCATAATTCTCATGTCATGCCATTTTCTTTGTGCACCCTATATATGGCTTGGCATTTTCATAAGCTTCATTTTGAAACTTTTCTAACTCATTCGATTGGAAAAGATGCCTTTCTCTGACTGCCTTGTACTCTAAATTTAACTTGGTTATTGCCTAAAATACTCTATACACTAAATCTAATAGTAAATGGCATGGATTTTTAAAGATCAATCATTAGAGACACATTGTTATTGGTGTTTTATGAGTACTTCGATAAGCCTATAGAGCCTCTTTTAACATTAAAGCCCAATCCTTTCTTTAAGTGTTTGCCATCTTCTTTAGCATTTACTTAATTTCTCTATTAGATATTTCTACTTGCCCATTGCTCTATGGCTGATAGGCTGATGTTATTTTGTTCTTTATCCCATATCCTACTCATAAGCCATTAAATAGTGAGTTATAAAAGTGGGATCCTTCTCATTAATGATGGTGCTAGGGGTGCCAAAACAAGTGAAAATGTTTTTGTAAGAAGTTTATTACTACTTAAGCATTATTGGTTGTAGTTGTTATTGCTTCCACTCACTTAGATACATAGTCAATAGCAAATAAGATGTATCTTTTGCTATAGGATTGAGGAAATGACCTTATTAAATTAATATCTTATTGGTCAAAAATATCCACCTCTGTTACATTTGTTAATGGTATCTATACAATAAGTAGTCTTCTACTTGTCTCTAAAGGTATTCATACACCAACTTGCTAATAATAATTTCAATTAAGCTTTGGAGACTTATAAACCTTAATAGCTTCACCAAGCTATTCTAATGTTTTCTACACTTAGAAAACTAACATGTATATGTATGGAAAATTAGATATTTAAGAAAACACTTTTCAAATTCTATTCTTTCCTTTTTTGTTTTTTCTTTCTTTTTCTCTTGGAAAAATGGTGAAAACAAAGTCTTTTTGTTATGTTTTCATACCCACCCATGAGATACATTTAGGAAGAAGATAAATATATATTTCATTTTATTTCAATTGATCCAAAATGGTTGCTTTCATTGGTTCATTTTAATTCAATAATTAAAGTTAAAAGGAAAAAGAAACCATGCCACATGTCAAACATATAGCCTTGGATTCCAAAGATTATGTAATAACCTTTAATCTATATTAATTGATTATTACAATAATTTATCAAATAAATAATTCAAGGACACATGTTATAAAATAAGGCAATGAAATTCAAATTTTATTAATATCAATTCTATATTAATAAATATTAATCAAATTATATTAATTAATAAATAAAGAGAGAGAAAGATATTTTTTATTAAATATTATAATAATATAATATTTAATATTAATATTAAATTCAAAGTTTGACTTATTCATACTTTAATTTAATATCATATATATATTAGATATAACAATTTTCATTTAATTAACTAATCATATTAATGAATTAATCTTAACCATTCAATTAAGAAATAGATGGATAAGATTCAAAAAAATTTGATACTTGGCAAAATTATATTATGCTACCTGTCATTTAAGAATTTATTTTAATTAAATAACATTTAATTTATTTTAATTAAATAATACTTATTTCATTAATAATAAATAGATACATTTATTTACTAAATCTTTGATATCTTAATATATTTTCTAAGTCTTTATATATCATTAAATCATATTTATAATATATATTAAATTATCGAAATATTTCTTAAATGTATAGGTGCTAATGCATCATTATCAAAAAAATTTATTCTTTACGTTAAAGAATTAAAATACTTTTCGATTAAATTATTGGATCATATTTATTTTGTATCATTATAAAAAAATTATAACCATTATTAATAGCAATTGATTATTGTGTATAACTCCTTAGATTCACCGTGAACTAGATACAAGCATATACGAACAATTTGTATCACTTCAATATAACTCATTATAATTAAAATTTTTAATGATTATGATTGATATCTAGTAAGATATCATAACCCCTCGATACAAAGAATAATAATTCTTGGATAAACTCATATAGTTATAGTTCATATAGTTAAGTCCTTCTACTGTCGACTCTGGATTGGCTGTAAGTCATAGAATAGTCAAATCCTAATTCAATCATAGGATTAAGATCTCAAATTATACACAGAATTTGCTTATTTTCAAAACTCATTTTGAATTTGTGTACTCTAGTTAGAGATTTAATCCTTATGTATGATATCTTTGCTTAGGATCTTAAGCTTAAATATCTAAACCAGTAGATTTTATATTAATCATCACCTGTCCTTATATAATAAAAACACATTACTATTAAACCTTTTTTATCAGGCATAGCTAGCTTAATATGATATACATAAGTGAATAACGTGCCTCAGTGTAGAGGCCAATTGTGATATTTCAAGTCAATGAACTAATAGTACATTAGTATAATTGTATAACATATCATTAACTATAATCACCCATGTAATTTATCACATTTGGTCATATTCAATAATATGTTCTCAAAAATATTACCTATATTTACATTTTTGCGACATAAGACTCACCACCCAATTATTAGTATCAAATATTAATCGGTGGTAGCAATAAAATATATCAGTCATGTAATGTTATCATTCTTAATGACATCACCTCAATTGAAAATTTATTTAGATTATTTAAATTATAAACTTTGTACTTATATTTATAATTCTTTATAGATAAAGTCTTGACACATAATATACATCATAAGATCTCATTTTGCATTAATTATAAAAATATAAATTATAATTAGCAACTCAACATATGTAAAATGATAAAATATCATTTTATTAATTGTTAATAAATTTATAATTAATTACAAAAATTATATATATACAATAAGAAAAAATTGTTGAACTATACGACACAGTTAGTTTTAGGACATAATCCTAATATGGAATGGATATCATTTTGTGGTATATTGAATCCTTAAGTTATGAGGATTTATTTCAAGGCTTATATTGAAGCCCTAGTGTAACTAGGAGTCTTGGGCTTATAAGGTTTATTCTAGTGAAAATTTTTTATGTGAAGTTTGAAGTTGTAGAAGTAGACAAAGTTTGCTGTAGTTGTTGAAATTTAGTTAGCATAAATATTTAAGTTGAATTTAGTAAGTGGTTGCTATTGAAGAATTAATTATTTGCATTGAAACTTTTAGAAACTCAATTCTCCCTCCTTCCTCCCCTCTCCCTTCTTAAGTCGTCATCACCTATTATTGAGGTATTCTGCTTTCTAATCCATAGGAATTAACTTGTATTGAACACCTGCAATGGGCTTAAGAGGCTCAAAATGTCTAGCTATCATGATCCACTATAAAGGCATTCTATATTTTAATTTATGAAATAAAGCCACAACTAGGAAATCTTTAAAAATCCGAGGGGGCTTATAACAATGATTAACTAGGAACAACTATCATAGCCCACTATTCAGGCCTTTTTAGCATTCTAAGTTGTATAATCATCTTAGATTTATAAAATCTGTAAAGTGCATTACGTTCTCATGATAATAATAGGACAAGTGCTACTACGATGAACCACTGGTAAGGCTAATAAAGGAGTTCCCATCAAAGGTGGAAAGTTTAGAGTGCCATAAATAATAGTTAACAAGGAATATTAGTTTTCAAGTACCTCACTTGTATTTTGATAACTTAAAAATCAAGGGGGCTCATGTTGTGTCATAACTATTGAGAGAATTATAAAAAGAAAACTTGTCTTCAATATTTTGTAAGGATAAACTATTCAAGGGTTAGTTTAAAGGTCGCATCTTAGAGATTATCATTGGTAGCTAATAGAATGAAGGTTATAGGTGGAGATTGAAGATTGACATTGAAAGTTAACGTCAAAGGAATATATTAAAGGTTGACATCGAAAGTTTATATTGAAGGTTGACATTGAAATTTGATGTTAGGTCGATATTGAATGTTAAAGGTCAACATTAAAAGTTAACATCGAAAGTTGATATCGAAGATTTACTTATGGAGGTGAATAGCAATTTCTCCAAAAATTTGGTTAGAATACAGTCATGTTAGCCATTTGAGCTTAAATATTAATCCACTTAATATAAGTTTTGGAGTGTTGGTTCAAATCAAAATTTTCGCATCAACATGGACATATAGATATGAAAAAAGAAGCCTAGCATCCGATACAAGGAGGCATAAAACATAATGAGCCTTTCTTGGACTCTAGATGATGAACTCTTTAAGATGGTATAGCACTGGGTGAGAAGTAGTCCTTAGTGCCATAGCCCGAGAACAGGACAAAATAACAATCCCTCCAAAGGGACAGACCGCAAAGTATATTGTTCCTTTACTTAATTTTTTTAAACAAAAACAACTGTGGACCCAAAGAAAAAAAAAAAAAAAAAAAAAAAAAAGAAGGGTACAACTTAAGGGCTATCATGAGAATTTGACATGTGGGCTGTAGAAAAATAGTACAATCCTATTGGTGACATATGAGATATTGTAAGGAATATGATAAAATAAGTCAATCATTAAGTGATACGTAACACAAGCGACTTAAGGAATTAAGTTACAAAAAATGTCTTAATGGACAATATAAGAGGTATTGGGCAACTTGAACTAGTAAAATTGAAAGATGACATATATATATATATATATATATACATTTTACTTTTTCATAAGAAATGGGAATTATTTTCATTATCTTCGTTATCTTCACGGTGGTTCTTGTCATGTTGACCATTTTCGACATTTACAACTTTATTTCTCTTCTGAAACCTTTTTTCTTGATTTCTAGAGAAAAAGGTTGTAACCGTATCATGTTTGCTAGCTTAAATATTCGTAATAATTTAAATTATTTATAAATATTTTAAGATAAAAGTATATTTTGTATTTATTATATTTTATAATATGAAATATATTTTATATTTTATTGAATATTTATATCATTTATAAATTTTATTTTATTATATATGAATTATTGTCATCTTAAATTATTATTTATATAATAATTTTATTATAAATTATATATTTAATTTTATTTAATAATTATTTAAATAAATTAAGTTATAATTAGAAAATTAATTTATTCATGGTATAATTGTCACACAAAATTAGGATTAAAAGGTTGATTGCCAGCTAGACCTGCTAATATATCTATGTTCATAATTTCTAAAACGATAATAGAGATTGGACTCACTTTTAGCGCAATCTCATGTGTTCCTATAAACTAAATGGGCGTTGTAAGACGGTTCACTGATTCTATCCAATAACGACAGAATAAGTGGAACAAGATTTAGGCAGTTTTGTGATCCATGAGGGCAAGGATTGGCAGTGCAGCATTAATTAGCTTAAGCTCTAATCGAGGGTAGTAATCTCTTTGTTGGGTGACTCTCAGTTAATGCTAGAAACGGGAGCCTCGTAATGCTCTACAGAGCTATAAGCATTTCATATGAAGATGAGACTCTGGTAACTTTAAAAGGAGAAATTAAAGTTACGAGTCACCAGACAGTAAATTGTTTGGAAAGCAAAATGCTATCAAATAAGAATACAACTCTTAAAATATGAAAGGCAGTTAAAGGGGTTTATAAACTTAAACACAACAAGAGAATTTGAAATTGCAATTCACTGCTTTATTATGTTTGTTGTACGCATATATGTATGTACAAGTGATCAAAACATTGACATAGGAGAATAAATACACGAATTGCAATTCATTGCAGGAGAAGAATGTGGCGAGTGTTTAGTGAACCCAATTATTGCCATCAGTGTGGAAACATGGCTGCAATCCTTGAAATTGGGGAAAATATGGAGCAGAATTTTCTTCAATTTGATCCAACTCCTCGTCAAATCGAAGCTGACACCACACGCAGGACTCCCGATTATTTTTTATGGTTGGCGTCAGTTACAATCCACTGGCAAATTTATATTTTCTCTTGTTGTGTCTTTTTGTAGATGCCTCTTACAAAAATCGAGTTCTGTTTTTTAGTGAAGGGAGAGACCAAAAGAAACCATTGTTATCATCGTTCTTTTGATTGGAGTTATTCTGATGTTGCTGAGTTTATAGGTTTTGATCAGTATTTTTTTTTTTTTTTCGTATTGTTAAATGGGAAGAAAATGGAAATAACAAGCAATCTAAAACTTTCTGAATTGTTCGAATTTATTCGATAATCGAAATTACTGTAGCTGGAGGCGTAGAGTTGGAGTTGTAGAACTCGTGATTTGGTACGCGAAAAGAATTAGTAAATAACGTCGAAATATTGATTAAAGGTAATTTGTGTAGGAAGTAGAAGGAGATGAATGACGTTAAAATACTAACTTCTCCTTATGCGAGAAAGATACAGTTCCGTTTCTTTCTATAGATGATCTTTGAAATTATATACAAATTGGAAACCACCAAAAGGAATCCAATCTTCCAGTAGACGCATTTAGCATGGTGATGCCAAGTCCTTCTCAAAGAAGAAGATACGTCTTTTGACTTCTCCCAACCTCTTTCACAACTTGTCAAAGAAGGCGACAGAACTCTCGATTTGAAACTGGACAGGCACACCAACTGGACGCTTATTTTTGGTATACTATTTCCAACTTGACATATCATCAACCGTCAATTCAAATTTTATGACGGTAGTAAACGTGTTAGATTGCAATAACTCAATTACCGAAGGAGACAGAATCTGCATTCTATACTTTATGTCAATGTAAATAACCAACTCATTCTCTCTTCTTCAACAACAACTCTTTCACGTTCAATAAGAAACAGGAAATCTCGTGGGATACAGATTCAAGCCAAAAGATGAAGAATCATAAGTTTAAAAATGCTTGTTCAAAAAGATAACAAGTAGAGATGTGAATGGTTCATATATTTGACGTGAATCCATCCTCTTCCATACGCTTTATGTGGATATATAACTTGTTTTGAGATATTTCACTATACCTTTCCTATTTAGCATAGAACCTGTATAATTAAAACTACAGTCAAAAGAGTAGTTGCATTTCTTATGTTATTACTTGGCTAGTCCAGGACTTTACTGTGTCATTTATTTCAAATTTGCCAGAGATTCTGAAATACATGTATGAGTATGATGATAATGAATGCAAAAGTTAGGTTACTTTCGTTTTCCAGGGGACCACGAATACTTCAAAGCATAAAAAAATTGCAGCTTGCTTCACACGAGAAGGAAAGAACATAAAAGCAGAAGAAAATTTTGGACAGTACAATCCAAAAGATGACTGCCTTGTAATACAAGGGACGCTGCAGACAAGGACCTCTGACGTTAAATTTCATTAAGAATCTATTGACAAAAATGAGGATTGGACTGTTACACTACAAAATTTTAAGAATTATAGTAGTCTTTTATATTTTAATTTTATAACAAATTAGTCCCCAACTTAAAAAAAAAAAAGAAAGAAAAAAATTTAACCAGCTCTAGTTTTGCTCCTCTTAAAATTTTTTTAATTTGAAGTTTGTATTAAAAATTATTGATACTAAATTTTAAATATATTTAATTTAATTTTTATTAAATAAATAAATAATTATTGAAAAAAGGGATCATCAAATTCAATTATTAGAACATAGAATACGTCATTATTCTACCAAGAATTTAATGGGAAGGATACCGAAAAGTTGCATAAAAGAAAGGAAAAATAAAAATATAAGGATAAAAGGAGCAAAATAAAAGAATTGGCTCCAAGAAAGCTGCACCTGCTCTGTCGCAGATTCCATTAAGTCCAACTTCCATGTAAAGGGAATGGAAATTGACAGGATTTTGTATGAAGAAAAGGAAAGCAGAGTGTAAACCAATCACAAGATCGGGAGAGAAGAACTGAGTTTAGGTGAGATTCCATCGCCTACCTACTTTCTTCTTTCATAGCAAATTCTTACCATTACAGCTGGGAAATCTAGTTAACTCTTACTCTCTTTTCCTATTGTGTTGAATCAGAAACGGAAGTAATGGAAATGGACAGTCTCGTGGGATTCAGATTCAAGCCAACTAATGAAGAAATCATCTCTCTTGGAGATGAAGAGTCTTGACCTTGATTTCTCTGTCCAGACAATTAAGGAGATTGATTTCTAGAACTTTGATCCTTGGGAATTACCATGTAAGATATTTATGTAGTTTTCAGTTTAGAATCTCACTCAGCCTTGCTTAAAATGTTTTGAAATTAAATGGAACTCAATTATTTTGGTTTGGTGGTGAATATTTGTGATGCAGGGTATTCAGGGATTCAGTCAAAGGAATCAGTTTGGTGCTTTTACTGCAAACCTTATAATTTCAAGAGTTCCAAGAGTAGGAAACACAGAAAAACAAAATCAGGAGGTTGGAAAATCAATGGCAAGGGTTCCGCCATGAAGGTTAAAGACACCAAAGTTGTCATTGGTAGAAAAACGTTTTTGTCTTTCTACCTTCGTAGTCCTACTTCCATAAAAGGAAAAGCAGAGTGGGTTATGCACGAGATTCTTATCGAGGACAACCCTCTTTATAAGGTATGAGCTTTCTTCCTTTTTTTTATTTTTTTATTTTTGCTTTTGGCACTTCATAATGTTCTTTCGGTATGTTAGGTTTTGTTTGAACATCTTAAGTTTGATTCTTTTCCCTCCTTAGTGATGAACTTATTATAAATCTTATGTATGATTAAACGGGCAGTGTTGTTACTATCAGTTTGTTTTTGTGGCCTGTTTTACAATAAAATTATAAATTTTAGCAGTCCCAATCTCACTGAAACTAGGATTGGGGTGAAGTGTTGTCAAGGATGAGGGATTAGGATTTGATTTTCTTTGAAATAGTGTAAGAAATTGTGATCTTAACACATTGTTGACGTGACTTGGGAAATTTATGGTGTAGATGAATTATTTCTATGAAAAAATCTGTTGTTTTGTTTTCTCCTAAATATTGCTGAGTCGTAATCTGGCAATCTTAATAAAAATCCGAAAATCTGCTTTTGATGGGATATAGTTGATAATAAAACATTTTTTATGGCGAACTTATTCTATTTTGGCCTTCAATTCATGTAGGGGTACTTTGTTGTGTGTCGCCTAGAGAGAAGACGGTATAACAAGCATAGCATTCCAACTAGTGATGACAGTGAATCAAGTCATTTGGTTGTTGCAGAAGATGCTTCCCTGAAATGTGTACTACCACCAAATCAACATTTGGTTTCCGATAGAAATCATGTTGCAGAAAAAACTTCATTACTACCAAGTCACAATTTGCAGATACTACCAAATCAACATTTGGTTTCTGATTCTCGAAATCATGCTTCAGAAAAATTATCATCTTGGGTAAGAAAAAAACACGACTTGTTTCAATGTCAACTAGCATATGTAGCTTCTGTCCAGAGTCAATGTTTCTTTATTTATGGTCTTTACTTACAGTTGGAAGATCAAACACCAAGTCATTATCTGACTTCTGGTTACAGCAATCATGCTGCAGGAAAAACTCTTCCAACGGTGAGAAAGAACATTAATTGTGAACTATTGTCAACGCCAACTCACAGTGTTCTAGTAAATACAAATGGAACTAATGCTAGTTTCTCCATTTTTCTTAATTTAGTTGGAATGGCAACAATTACCAAGTCACTATTTCAACTCGACTTCTGATTACGTTAATCATTTTACAGAAAATATTTTCTCAATGGTTAGAAGGAACATGTTTTGTGAGAGTTTGTCAATACCAACTCATACATGTGGTGCGTGAGAAATGTTCTCGGAATAAATGCGACTTTTTCAATGTTCTTATTTTACAGGATGAATTTCAACAACTGCCAAGTCACCATTGGACATTTAGAGGTCAAGTTGCAGAACATAGTTTCCCAGTGGTGAGAAAAATCATGCTTTGAAATCAATTTCAAATGTCTTAACTGGTATATTTTGTGTATATGAAATATTTGTAGAGCTGACGTTTCTTTCCCTGTGTGGTTCTTCAGGGAGAATCTATCCTATCTGCCCAATTTGATGCACTCGAGGGCTCTAGTGGGTTGAATTACAACTCTTTGCCCGCATTCCAATCTCCAATTGATGTAGGAGATGACGGATTTTCTGGCTGTAATGTGCTGGATCACAACTCATTTTGACGGTTTTCGTGACTATAATGTGCCGGATTTTTTATTTGACAAGGTGCAGGAAGACTGGAATTCTTAAGGGAATTTCCAGGATAAGTATCCTTCTCTTATAGAAACTGGAAACACCATTTCTCCTTGCTTCAACTCATACAAATCAGTCACCGAAACATTCAACGTTTTTGTTAATGGATATTCTCCAATAAATACTGGATATTATTACTTTCCTAGAATCTTGTAAACACAATTATATTCTGCAGGAGGGTCCTTCATGCTATTGAAATTGTAATAGTTCTTCAGATGTGCTTTATTGTATTTGTATCTTGGTTTTTTGTATGAGAATTGGTTACATCCTACTGTAGCTCCCTTGATGTTGTAAAACAATTGTCAGCCCTTCTAATTAAATATTTTTTATTTTTATCTTTTTATTGTTCCAATAATATGCTAAAATTCAAATTTTAAATACAGCAAATTGATCTTTTATATTTATCAAATTCAATTATCAAAGTATAGTGTACAATTACTTTAACCAAAAATCTGTAGCAACTAGAAGAAGAAAGAAAAAATAAATGAATGGAAGAGCAAAGAAGAATAAAGAAAGAATCAAAATTTAATGCTAATGGTCTAAAATTTGCTAAAAGAACACTGTCAAATGTGGTATAGGATATATTAATTTAGTTGATTTTTTGAGTCCACACTATAATTTATGAACATGCCCTATAGCATATATGTAACATTTTTATTATAAAATATAATGAAAATTTTCTTCTCTCTCATAATTTTTTCTTTGCACATTGTAAAAGTTTTTCTCATAACTCTAGTGTCATTTTATCGTTTGAATTGTTTTCTTGATCTTTTTATTGTTGTTTATTGGTTTTTTAATATCTATTTTCATATTATAGCCAAAGGTTCACAAAGGCAGCAACTAAAATTCATGGTCGAATTAGAATTTTATAATGGACTTTTCTGCCAAATATAATTTAGAAAAATTTGACGATAAAATTAACTTTAATGTTGAAAAAATACAATTTTGTGTGTATATAAAACTGCAAGGATTGTGCAAAGTGATTAAAAGAAAGGTACCAAAAGACAATTAATTATTTTAGTTTTTATCAACCAATAAACAATTAAAAAATATTATGAAATTTTATTTTATAAAAAGTATAAAAATAATAATTAAATAAATACGATATTAAATAAGATATGTAATTTATATAAAAAATAAAATAAGCACTAAATATTTGCAAAATATAAATTTATATATTACAAATAAAGATAAAATAATATAAATTAAAGAATAAATAGGAGCAAAATACTTGACTAACGTGTATAAAAGTAAATAGTATAAATTTAAATAACATATAGAATAAAATAGCTCTGTTTTAAATTAAAAATTAAATAAGGATAAAATATCTCACTAACATACATAAAAGTATATTACGTAAATTTAAATAACATAAAAAATAAAATATTTCCATTTTAAATTAAAGAATAAATAAGATAAAATATTTTACTAACGTGCATAAAAGTAAATTAAAAGAAAATAAAAAAAAATATCCCACTAACTTATATAAAAGTAAATTGCGTAAGTTAAATAACATAAGAAACAAAATATACTTACTTTAAATTAAAAAATAAATAGGGGCAAAATATCTTACTAATGTGTGTAAAAATAAATTGTGTAAGTTTAAATAATATAGAAAATAAAATATCTCCACTTTAAATTAAAAAATAAATAAAGACAAAATACTCCACTAATGTGCATAAAAA
>JAWDEX010181409.1:0-14041 GCA_035221805.1 Trichilia hirta | reverse complement strand
CTGAGATAAAATTTTCACAAAAATAAAAATCTGCAACAAACAAAATTACAGAGGACAAAATTGGGTTATGACAGTGTACAATATAATCTTTTGACCTATAACGTCACAATTAGATCTTGTATGAATATACATAGTTTGTATGATATATAAGTATAAAAATAGTCATGTCTTATATGATAAAATTAGTTTGATTATACACTATTCATATAAGTATATCAATAATGATTAAGATGAGATCTTTTAGTTCATTAAATTTGATTGAGAGTTACTATTGACTTTACCAAGATCAAGTTTCTAAACGAATTTTAATAAATGTCTAAAATTTAAATTTGTTTTCGTAATATTTAAATGTCATTCAAAGAATTCATAGGATAATTTTAAGATATATTGATCAACAATTTACAAAAAAATCAATATTAGAATTTTAATATTCCATGAATTATTACTCAATTAGGATTAAACAATAGAAAAACAGCTCACATATTATTTTCATTCAAAGTAAAGTTTAATAAAGAAGTTCTTTATCATACTTTAAAGATTATGACTCATTACTAGATGTTATCCATAGTTAATGAATTTTCAAAGAGTTCAGAGTCAAAGAGTTTTAGTATATGCTCACAACTAACTCACAATGAACATTCATGATCATAATAATATTCTCATATACTTTAAAAGATAAAAGAGAGAGAAAATATTATTCATACAGAATTAATGCAATCCAAGATAATATAAAAGTTAAAAGAAATATATATATGTTATATATGTTTATTATTCTTTAGAGGATTAAAAAACTTGTATAAATATATTCTTATATAATTTAATATAAATTACATGATAAATTAATAATAGAGATCATTAAATAACTTTAAAATATGATTTTAAATTTGAATTATAAAATTCAAATTAAATAGTTTAGTTTAGAATAAAATTTTACCATTTTATCCTTAGAACATATTTGTTATTAACCATTACTTAATTGTTAACAAATAATGGTCTGGATAAATATAAAAGATTAATTATTAAAGTATTTGATATTATTAGATAATTATCGAATAAAATAATTAATAAATCAAAGAATGCTCGATCATAGTGAAAAAGTGTATGGGTGGGTGTAGATTGAAGAGAGCTTATTAAGAAGATAAACTATCAAAGCCCTACTTCCTTGTTTTTTCATATATATATATATATATATAAATAGATAGAGAGAGAGAGAGGGAGAGAGGATGAATCAAGTATGAAATGTTTGAAGAAAATCTAAATTTGTTGCATAATTAGGGCATAGAATCCTTCACCTTACACATTCCACTAATATATGAACCACACGTATAGGAATCCAGTTGAACACCTCTACCCTTCCTAGCATTTAAAACCAACCCCGGCCCTTAGATTCTCCCTCTTGAGCAATATCCATGAATTATGGTATTATATGTGACAATACTAGGCTTAATCCCTAAACTCAACAGAAACCCCAGAAAATCCTTTGCCTTTTTAACTCCCCTTCCTTGCACAAGTTGATCATTATATTAAATGTACACAAAGCTCGACTTATTTTCATTCTAAACATCTCAGCATACAGAACCCATGCTTTGCTGGTCTATTTGACTTCACAAACAAACTTAGCATATCATTACAAGTCTCAGTCTTTGGAATGAAGCCTTTTTTTTCATAATATAAAAACACTCAAATGCGTCATCACCTCTCTTCAATTCACAAGCCCTTATCAACAAATCATAGACAATACTACTTCTCGTTCCTAACTTATCGTCGGCAACTGCCACCTCATTGAAGAGGACTTTAATTGTAGTAATACAACTATTTAATGTATCCTTCAAGAGTTGCAAAGCTGGTTCTGGTGATGGTAACCGAGAGATTATTGCTGCAGCAATGCAGCAGGCTTTGATATCGCGAATGCGACTGAATTCAAGGGGGTTTTTCCGAAGATTTAAAAGCGTCGTTGTAACCAAAGAGGGCGTCAGTTCTTGTGCAAGGTGTTTGATGGAATGCCACTGAGAAGTCCGAATGTAGCTTTTGAGGAGTTCATCGGATATATTTGGTGGGTCATTTTTGAAAGTACTGGGAGCGAAATTTTGGTTTTCTTTGGTCGTTTTCGGTTGAGGAGTGGAGGAGAAAAGCAAGTACGAATGAGACTGGTTTATAGGGATTATAGTTTTGACGTTCTGACGTTGGAATCTTTGACAAGTTTTGTGGGTTCTCATATTACGAAGAAAGGGACGGTTTGGAAGAGAGAGGAAGCAGTATCGTAGAGAAGGATTGCTGTCTTGCAGAAGCTTAGAAGAGCCTTTATGCCGTTAATCTTAGGTACATTTACAATACCTGCTCGCTTGGTTGTGCGTGCATGTCGTCACTGTGCATACGGATGGATGTACAGCGTTTTGCATGTTTTCTGTTATTTTTTCTTTTTTCTCGTTTAGTATTTGTTATAATTTTTAACTCTCATCCTATAGTATACAGTTATATTAAAGAACATTGTACTCCTAAAATTTGATAAAAAAATATTTTAATTTTATTTAATTAAAAAAATACTTGTAAAACACTTTTATCTTTCAATATTTTTCTTATTTTAAATATTTGTATCCTCCCTTAAAAAATTAACCCTACCATCATATAGCAAAATTGTTAATATAATGTTAATTATAAGAAATAGATTAGTTGTATCAAAAAATATCAAAAACTAACAAATAAAAGTAAAAATAGATATTTTTAAATTTAATAAGATTAAAATGTTCTATCTAACAAATTTTACTAGTCCAAATGTTTTTTTAATTATTTTATTATAATTATTAAATTTTTAATATTTATTGTATAAATTAAAAATAAAAGAATTAAGAATTATAATTTTTAATATATTTTTAATGCATGTATATTTTTAGAAGAAAAACACTATTACTTAATAATCAAATCAATCTTCTAAATTTCTTAACTTGTAATCATTTCTACTTATGGTTCATGAAACAAATATAACTCCTAAATGACTAGGAGATGGAGATGTTAAAGCTTACAAATAGTTTCCACCAACAACAATATTAAATAAATAACTTCTGTACATTGCCGGCAAACATCATAGAACTCACTTTTTTGCTTCGTCAGATGAAATTGACATTCTGTCTGTAAAATCTGTAGATACTACATGTTTATGATCCTCAAATTTCAGTCTCAAAATTTATAATTAATTCCATTCAATCTTTGGGATTTTTTAATTGCTTTGATTTCATTTCAAGGGATAGAACATTCAAATATATTTTTATTCCAAGTGTTTTACCAACATTTTTCCTACTATAAAAGCACCTCAAATATTATATCTTTTGAATTCTCTAACAGATGTTAACATTGAAATTATGTGCATCTATTCTTAAAGACATTCAAGTAGTCATTGCTTACCAGTTACCATCTACTGCACAGCTACTAAAGCTGCATATGAGGAAAGGACAACCAATGGCATCATCTGTGTAATAAATACATGAAAGTTCATTAGAGTAATAAACACATAACAACAAACTTATAACAATCACTCTCCTCACATACAAAATTTTTTTCTCTAATCACTAACAATCACCATCAAAACTCCTTTTAACAGGAAATCTCATGTCATTTTGATCCCTTTTTAAGAATATATCGCCACAATCAACTTTCAGATGGGGAAAAAAAAGATTCGCCAACTAATTAAGTAAAAGTTCTCCCTGATAAATTTCTTCAGTAAAAATGTCCTGCTCCATTTTGTATCCATACTCGATCGAAGCCATCTGCAAAGAGTAACATTGACCAAGTGAAAAAGCCTGACGAAGAAAAATTTTAAACCAAGAGTTGATATTAAGCTCACTATGGTTGCATTTGAAACTCTAAAGCACTTTGCTATGCAAAATTTTAATTTAATTTCGTTATTAAGTAGCACACCCCAGCCACAGAGAGAGAGAGAGAGAGAGAGAGCAAAGCGAAAAGAAATTTCAAAGAGAGGAAACAAGTTGATCATGGGAAATATGAAGTTTTTCAGTGGCCAGGACATGGCTGTAAAGCTTTCTATGAAAGGTACGACTAATATCCACAAGACAGGAGGCTACTGGTGCAAATGGTGCACGAGTCACAACAAAAACAACAGTTGACAATAAATATACCAATAAATGTCGATATAAGAAAACATCGAGTATTATAACTAAGAAGAAATTTCTAAGCAAAATAAAAATCCAAAACTTTTATAGCCTAAAATGAGAGCAAGACAATAGAATTATTCTGCAGATTTATTATTTGACGAGTTCAAAGAGCATTAATGCTAAAGCTGAAGAGAACAGAAGTTTTTAGTTTAAAACATCAAGTTCACATGCCACAAACAGCACAAGTAGATAAAATAGTTTGGAAAGTTAAGTGGAGAGAAAACATCTCCAAGAGCGTCCAACTTTTTAAACAATTCATGGCCACGGGCAATAGAAAGATTAGATTAATAGAATTATGCACAAATTATACCCTGGAATTCAGCCAAGAGGCTAGTAATGTTTCTCAAATAACCCAATAAAATACACATAATTTCCGTCACATCAGGTAAGACACATGTGCATAAAGCCCCAACCATACCTCTGAAAGATGCAAAGTCTATAAGATTATTCTACCTTATTGTTGTTTCTAAGAAAGACAAGTGAAATAAAAATAACGAAATAAATATTAAGAATAGTAACTCTCTTAGCAATGTTAAGCAATCTACTTCTGGTCCATGACACTGACTTGCAATAATTTATATAGGCAACAATTTCACACACTTTCTCCACAAACAAACTTTCCCTCCTCAAAATTTAACAACAAAATTAATTATAAAATAAGCAGATTTAATGTTTCTGTTAATTTATTTCTACATAAAAATATAAATTTCTGTAAATTTTAATCTATGGGAATAAAAACAAAACGTTTCTCACGCATAATTAATAGCAAACAAAACTATCATCACCTTGTGTCATTTGATTCTCTGCTCAGGCAACGGCAATTGGTTGTTTTGAAGGTTCGAGCTTTTCATTTGATTTTTTGTCAATAAAGTCTTCGATGTTGTAAATTACAGTTATGTAGAGAGAGCAGCTTGGACATCGTGCGATTTCCTCGCCCAGTCGGAGGTCGTCTTTGGTGATTTGGAATAAATCGCCGCACGGGCAAGGATATGTGTATGCCTTCAGCTCCTCGTTCCACTCCATGTCTTCAATTTCCACGTCGTCGTACGACATCTTTGTCCTTTTTTCTCCTCTTTCTTTTTCTTTTTTTTTTTTTGGTTTCCCTTCAGGAGTTACCCGGTTAGGGTTTGGTTCTGAGTTTAATGAAAGAATTATTACTGATGGCGGTGCCAGCGAAGGTGGCTATTTTATCGTCTCCGGAATTTTCAGCTTTTCCCTTACGTTTTGGAATTATTTACTTGAACCCATAAATTTGTAAAATTGCTACATTCAACCACTTTACTTGACGCAACCTTTGCAATCTATTTCATTTTTTCTGTCCTGTTAACCTTATTAATCCAAAAACATTTTTCTCAAAAAGCAGATTCCTTAAATTTTTTTATTTAATTTTAACCATAAATATTTAAAAATGAGAGATTCTTCATGTTAATGAAGGTGAAGGTTAAAAGAACGGGAAAAAAATTCCATTTTTTAAGTGAATGTTAAAATCTATATTTTCTTTAAAAAAATTAAAAAAACAATTTCATAAAATTACATTTTATTTTTTATTAAAATAAATAATTAGTTTAGGAGAATATGTTATAAGTTATCAAATAAATTTTTTAAAGATTGATCTCTTAATCTATTTATTATAGATTTTAAATAATAGGAGCATTTGATTTCATGTAAACGTTCCATCCATACCCTTATTTCAATGTTAACGAATGTTGAGCTGGAAATATTTCCCTGTACGGGCTTGTAAAAAGAAAAACCATTAGCAATCTAATAGAAGGATAGCAATTGGCAATTATATATCTTTTTCTTCAATTTTTGTTTTTAATATTTCTTTTTCAAAAAACAAATATATGAAATTATCATAATTTAGTAAATATGAGATATTAATCCTTCGCACCAAAATTTACAACTATTAATTAGTAAAGTTAAAAGACAAAAGGAAATTCCTATAAGGAATGGTGGGAGTGGATTAGCGGTTCACGAAAATTGGACCAATGATGCGTATCAGGCGTATAAAGTTGGGCCTGGTCCTGAGCCTGTGTTTTTCCTTCTGAAATCATTGACCCATTTTGATTTGTTTCAGTCTCTCAATGATTTATTTTTCATTGGGCCTTGAGATGGTTGGAACGAATCCATTAAACAAACGAAACGTAAATTAATAACTCTCTGTTTATAATTTTAAAAAGAACAAACCACTGGACTCGCTGCGGTATTCATCCTTGGTTCGATTGGAGGAGGATGGAATCCAAGGATAGAAAAAAAATAACAGGATGCAAAACCCACAGTAACATTATCATCAACGCCGTTGAAATGAAAACTGAAACCTGAAAACCCACCAAAACCATTAACCATTACTATATATAATTATGAATCCATCCCAGATATCTGAAAATATCTCACCAACTCAAAATCAATAGCTTTCTTCTTCCTTTTGTCTTTATCAAGTGATAATGTCTGCTCTTGTCGATATATGGACAAGTGAGAGAGAAAAAATGCGTCAAAAGGATAATATCATTGCAGAAAATGGTTCCAGCAGCCGGGTTGTTGAAGCTAATAAAGACGAGAAATCATTATTGTTGAGTGAGAAAATCTCTGCTTTTCTGAAAAGAATGAAGACTCGTTCACTTGGGTTGCCATATACTGAAGCTTCAGTTTCCATGCTGGTTGAGTGCTTTAGCCCTTGAACGCATCTTAATTAACCACTATCATCTCCAATGCTGCTTTTCGCTTTCTCTATGTATTTTTTTTTTTTCCTTTTTTGTGTAAAAATATGTATTTTGAAGGAATCTTAATAACGTTTTAATTAGTTGTGGTTATCAATTACTAGTGTTACCATCCAAGCAAAATTAACCACACAAGGCATTTAAATATCTTCAAAGTCAAGATCTTTTTGCACTTGGGCTTTCAACTTCCCTTAATTTCTTCTTCTTGTCTCTTAGCAAGATTTTTTAGATATTTGTATACATACAATTGTAGGACCAAATTAAATATCTTTGACAATTAATTAGGATTTTTAAGAGCAATGAATTGAGTCTTACTTAGTAATTGAAATATATTTAACTTATTTTAAAATATTTAAAAGGACAACAATTATTATTACACATATAAATTAAAATGACATAATAGAATATTATATGAAAATATTTTTTACCTAATATATCATCTTTTATGAAATTATTATTGAATATCAAAAATAACATACATTCTATTACGAGGAACTATAAAATCTTGTAAAATAAACGTAATTTTCATAAGTATGATAATTTACAACTGTATTTTATTGAAACTTGTTGATATTTTTGTTCAAAGAACGAACAAAAATAGAGCAAGTAAACATTGGGCTAAAGTGAAAATACTTCGCTAACCCTTTTCAATAGATTAATGGAATTTGATTCTATGGACTAAAGTGGAAAAAAGAATACAAAGTTACAAATTTTCAAGATACATTATCAAAAGTCTGGATTAAATTCCTAATTTTAGGAAAGATAAGGGACTAAAGCCTCAAATAATCTGAGTGGCTAATAATTCCAACGAATGGAAAAGATTACGACGGACTTTCCTCCGTTTCCGCTGATGGCCACAAGTGATGTGCAACCTATGTTTCCGTGTCCAACTGTTCAAGTGGAAACATGTGGCGGCTTACTAACGGATGAATCGATCTGCACACCGGAAAAACGGGCAACTCTTGCGTATACTTACTCATACAAAATCACAGAATGTCAAGTCAACATTCACACCAGAGGTGAAAACAGGCTGGATCGATTCGACGCAATGAAATAATGGATCGAGATGACAAGTCAACCCACATAAGTTCAAACGAAGCTCACATTTTTTGGCCCACGAAAATTCAATGGCTTAGCAGGATTAGTTAATTCAAATAATTTAAAATTAATAAATATTTAATATTTATTATATAAAAACTAAATTTAGTGATATTTTATAATCAATTGATTTTTTAAAAATAAAAAAATCTCATAGATCAATACAGAATATAGAATTAAATGAGTTTATAAGTTGGTTTAGCCAATCTAAAAATTTACCACTACACAAATAAACTTTAATTTTATGAGTTGTACAAACATGACATATTTGCTCACTAATCCACACCATTTTCTTCATCTTTTTGATTTAATAAAGTCTATTGTTTGATCCTAGATATAATTGAAAATCGTATATATTATGTGATGCCAAATAGAGAAAGTAAATAAAAAATTAGAATCTTTTAAAAATATTTTGAATGATATTAATAAGAAATTTGTTTTTAATAATTATATAGTATAACTTATATGAAATTAATAAAATAAAATTAAAAAAAAATTCTATATAATGTGATTCTTCTTTAATTATATTTAAGCATACCATGCATCATTCTTGTTAACTTTCTCTTATCTTTAAATAACGGTAACATAGTCACACGACCGAGGGTTTCCCTTAAAATTAACGGCGATAAGATATTAGATTAATGTCAATTTAAAATTTTTGCCTGCACTAATCACTATAATGAAACAATATGAAAACATGGACCCAATAGTGAGAAGAAAAAACAAAAGCCAATGGTAGGATTTTTATGAAACTCATTCAAAACATGGGATGCATTTTTAAGATTAGACCAAAATTCAGTATACCAGTGAAATTATCCCACGCTTCCTACTGTGTCAGTAACCACACCTTAAAACTTCTCCCTTACAAAATATTCCAGACGATACCAAAGAATATCCATAACTCTATCGAACAAACGAACCAAAGTTGAACGGTATAGTGGGCCATCCACGAATTCGATTTTCTCTTGACACCATAAAATGGAAACCCCTCTTGCCCGGTGATAAATGACATCTTCTCTATATAAACCCACGTAGTTTCCCCCTTGTTCCATTCTCGCTTTTATTATCTTGCTTTCGCATTGAAAATGTCTAAAGTTGTCGAGCTCTGGATGGGTGAGATGGCAAAACTGAGAGAGAAGGTTAGAGCCACCAAACCAATTTTTTCAAGAGCTAAGAAAGAAGGAGGAGAAGAGAAAGGAGACAAGGAGAACCACACAGAGGTTGAGACAGAAACAGAATCTACAATGTCAGAGGCTACAGTCTGTTTGCTTATGGATCGGTTTGTGCCTTGCTGATCATCTAGCAACAATAGAATTACGAACAACCGTGGAACGGAAGGTGTATATATATATATATATAATCCGAGATCCAAGATTTGTGTGAAGCTTTATGCGTTTAAGATGTTCTTGTTTTCAAGTTTGTTTGTAGATGACGTGCAGTTAAGAATTTGAATTAACGAAACGAAATAATTTGCGAAAGAATTTGGCTTTACACAGTTTTATACGACATAACTAAACCGGCTCTTTTTGGGAATTTTCCAGGATGCCTCATCGCTCAGCTTTTTCATTGAGCGTGTTTGTCCATCGAGCCCAACATTATAAGTTCACTAATCCCTTGCTCCTTAAAACAGTTGCTTTCGAATGGACATCAGAAATCTATTCCGCTAAATTGAAATTTTGGTTTTTGTAGAGAATAGTAAGGAGAGAATGTTTTCTCAAGGCTTAATATTTTTGGGATTAATGCCTATTTATTTATATCATAAAATTAGAATTTTTTTACAAATATGTTTAAAAAATACAAATTATTCATAGTAACAGTTGTACTGACCTAAAAATAATAAAATATAGTGACGTGTAATTTTTATCTATAGATAGACCTCTTAAGTTTGCCTCAAGTCTTCTGCTTTTGTGCTTTTTTCATGGCCTTGACCAGCGCTTCAAGTTTTTAGGCTTTAGACTTCCTTTAATTCTTCTAAATTATTTCCAATCTGGAATTAGTATCCGCTGACGGATCTTCTATCATCTGTGTCTGTTCCCTAATCAGCATCTGAAAAACCTGATAACTCTGTTGTGCTATTTGCTTTGTAATTCAGTCCATGATGCAATGTTCCTTTCAGGTATTTGAGAACTTTTTAGCATCCTTTCTAGTATGGTTCTCTAGGGTCTTGCATCCTTTCCGTGATGTAGTCCTTGAAGATTTCCCTTTGATCCATGCTTACTTGTCTGTTGTATTATGGAAATTCATGTCACGTAGCATTTTTCCATGTCTATTGTCCATCATACAACGGGCGCACAAATTTTTACACCTCAAATGTACATACTGAAGTAAAAGTAGTGTAAATATCAAGTATTGTAATTAACTTAACACTAATCGTATCTAGAAATTGTAAATTTAATAAACAACTACTCTAATCAATGCTAAAATTAAATTAATTTAAAGTTAGCCATGCAAATGATGTGAAATCTATATGTAATGAATTCTGGATGATTAAGTTGAAATATATTTCAGCTAGGAATTCATGTTGATTTTAAAACCCATTTAATTAATATTTATAAGATACAAATCTAATGTATGTGGTCAAAGCCCTTTTATTTTCAATATTAAATTTTAATATTTCTATCTAAAATCAAGAATTAGAAATGTATTAAAAATATGATACGTTTAGATGCCTTCTCAAGTGTTTATACTTTTTCAACTTATAAATAGCTTAAGTCATGCAATTCTATCCAACTTAAAATTACCTCTTTCAAGTATCAAATTTTAAGTTTATTATCAACTAGTTCGTGCTCAAATGACTTAGAGGTATTAAGCAAAAGATTGCACAAATAAATAGTAACTGATAAATAATCCGTAATATGACATTCATTCATAGCATTCGCAATGGTTACCTCAATTTTTAAAAAAAAAAATTGTCTAGCCTAACATATCTACTAAGTTCAACTATATTAAATATAAATAACGCATTGAAAACGAAAGCAAAAAGTACAGAATAATAACAAGGTGAAGCAAACTCTCAAGGATTCTGCTTTAATCATGTATTCTCCTTAATATTTACTTTTTCTTCAAGGGCTGTAGAATTCTTTCTAATTTTTGGAATGGCGGCTAGATCTTCTCACAAATCTCTAGTTTTTTTTTTTTTTTTTTTTTTTTTTTTTTTTTTTATAGTGAGCAATTAGGGCGTACATTTTAAGACATTGTTGCATATTTTCACCGTATTAATCACACTATTTTCATTGCAACCAACTTGTATACGCTGGTCATTATGAAGCCCTACGCTGCAGGGATAAACAAAACTTCGTCGTAGCAAGCCTTACTGGAAAATTGGCCACAATAATCTTCAAAATTTCATTGCGACAACAGATGCTGGAAAATTCGCTGCAACATTCTTCAAAATCTTGCTGCAGCACAGATTCTAGAAAATTTGATGCAACAGTTTTCATTTCCTCGCCGCGGCGAGGTCTTCTTTGCATTACCCCATAGCCACAGTGGTATGCTAATTCTTGCTGCAGCGAGCCCTTCAATCCTTAAAAGGCTTGATTCCTTCACAAAGTCAGCCGCTTTTTGCCAAAACCTTTATTATTCTGTCTATAACACAAAACCAGCAAAACGAATATAAAATATTAATAAATTTATTTCAAAACTAATAAAATACTAAGGATAACTTAATAAAATCAAGTTATCAAAATCTCTCAAACTTAGTATTTATTAATTCCTAGCAAATCAAAATAACTAAAAATATAAAACAAATTTAACTCATTTTCATAGGCATCATGTTAGCATTTAACATATGTAACAAACCTTTTAATAGAATGCCCTCGTAGTAGACGAGTTTAGTTTCGTAAGAGTTTTTAGATGATATAGCTACAAAATCTATTACCAACCTAATGTACGACATGAAAATACATGCTAAAAGCATTCACACAACTAAAACAACTCACAAATTAGTGATCATTATTATGAAATAAGTTTCAAAGACATTGATATCTAAACAAATACTTGATCGAGTTTTTAAGTTGATCAATTATGCGCCAGCTTAAAAAATGTGATCTATATGTGCGGTGATCTACATGTGCGCCACTCAAAAGGTAGTTTTGACTCACAACTTACCCAAATTGAACTAGTCAGACATCAATTTTGTAAAAGTCACTTTTCCTTTTAACCCAGATGAGATTCATCATTCTTCACATAATTTAATACTTTGAAGGCTATAAATTATTCTTCTTTAAACTCTAACCAATCTTTTGATGCAAATGCTCATATTTTAAGATTTAATACCTGTTACTCAACCTATTAGTTGCTTAGGTTGCTTTGCTTACTCGTATTTCAAAGCACATTTTGACATAAAGATTAACACTTTTGATGCCAATCCTTAGTTACTAAGCACCTCAAAATAAGGGAGAAGTTATCTTTTTTTGCAATAAGACAAGCCTTTTTATAGATAGATCTATCCTGCTTAATTGGCTTAAATGATTAATACAAAATTCATTTGTCTTAATCGCTGGCTGTAAGAAAGCTGGTCGTAAGGGACATGACTCTCTAATGCATGCACCATTCAATTTAAAATTACTAATGCACCCTTGATTCGGCTTAAACTTAGTTAAAACTTATTTTCTATGTTAACAAATGGAAAAAAAAGTTTCATAAAAATGCATTTCCACTAATTCGACAAACATTCGCGCACATTATCCCGAAAACAACATTTACTAAAATGCAAATAAATTAAAAATAGAAATAATTACACCTATTGCATTAAGGTCAAAAATAAAAAAACTACAACATCCAAATAAATCCAGTTTATAACTTCTACGAGTGCCAAATTAAGTCCCAAAATACAACCAAAAATGATCATTTGAATATAACCATCCATACCAAAAATTGATGATCATAAAAGTAACTCCCCTAAACTTAAAAAATGAGCATTGTCCTTAATGCTTGACTTTCATGCACAGAGGGAGGTTAAAAATATACCTTGGGAAGATAATGAGCTCATCCCTCACTCGTTGTCCTCTTCATCATCGTTGTTATCACCATCGTCCTCCTTATCATCTGAATCTAAATCTGAATTTGAATCGTCTGAGACTGTTGGATTCCTGGGGAGACAGCAAGTGTCTTGCCCTAAGCTCTATCCGAGCTATTGGATGGTTGTATGGAGAGACTCAAACAAGCTATCGTATGCTGAGCATACCATTGTTGCCGCTTGATTAATCAGTCAACATCCATAGAGTAGCTCGTACACTCCTGTGCCATCTCCACCAAGTTTATATTTTTTCTGACTCTTTTAGGGTATGAAGGCAGCTCTTAGAGGTCTCTCCTAGCCTTCGCTATCCCTTCGACTATGTCCATGTGAATAAGGGTCTTGGACTGCATAATCTTTTGAGAATCAACACTAGCACTGGCCCTCTCAATCAACTCTATGGGTAATTGGGGGGAAAACACACCCACACCTAAGTACTCCGCTGAGTGTCTAATATTATTGGCGATCCATAACCCGACATTAATCACTAATCAAGTCCATACAACAAGAGAGCCCGCTCCTTGGTCACCTCTGAGTAATGCAAGGTGGGCTCAATCTGGCACAGGCAAAGTCGTGTCAAATTTTAACAGTCCGGTTTAAATGGGTGGTCTTAAAAACTGTACTCTTGTCCTTCACTCTAGACCCAGTCACAACCGCCCAATATAGCGACTTTGTAGCCTTGTCCAAATCAATCATATCAGCTAAAATGGCCGCCTAGTCCTTAACATTTGGTATCCCAAGTAGCCTATTGATGGATTAGAGGTCGTACCTAATGTCCGTCTCCCTGACCTTGAATACAAACTCATGTAGACCTTTGACATTTTCATAGAACTCCCTCACAACTGTCATCGTCACTAGTTTGGCTTGCTTACAAAATTATGTCCAAACCTTAGTCTTAATTATCTCCACGATACCAGCCATACTCTTGGTATCATGCTCCATCCTGCTCTCTTTAATACCTACCCACTTAGTGTCATAACCCAATTTTGTCCTCTGTAATTTTGTTTATACTTAATATTGTTTGTTGCAGATTTTTACTTTTTTTG
>JAWDEX010181399.1:0-14043 GCA_035221805.1 Trichilia hirta | reverse complement strand
CACTTTCATTATTAATAAATATGTACAATATATATTCTATAGTAACTTAATACGATATGCCTAAAATTGACAACACAAATAATTTTAAGACATACAACACTAACAGTTATTGCTATGAGAAAAGTAAGATTTGGGTAGACTGAGGTTTCACGATTAACTCAAGCCATGATTGAATTATTATTTGGGGCCCTTTTATTGCATACTTTAAGATGTTTCATTATCTCTCATACTTTTGCTCCCAAGGTATGGCTCCTTAATATCGAGGAGGACAAAAAATAACTAGTGGTCTGCCTTTTTTTGCTCATAAACCCTACTTTATCATTAATTAATGGGGTCGTTGATGGTGAGGTACGCTAATTGACTCCTAAGGTGGCCTAAATTATATCCGCCACCATTTTATTTTGGTCAGTACTACTTTTTCCCTGATTCCTATTGCCAATCATCCAATCTAAGTTTTTGATATTGTATCTTTTAGATTGGACATATGTTGGCATGATAATAAGTGTAGATGAAGGGCTATACTCAAAGTGTCACTAGTAAAGATCAAGAGGTGAAAAAATTGAAAAAAGATAAGAGGTAGGAGAAGGATCTGTAAGGCTAAGATAAGACTAAGTTCAAGTGAAAAAAGTGATTGACGATCACCAAGTCCACCTCTTTGGCCTTTGGATAAGAAGTTCTACGCTTTAAGGATGACCTAGCAATGCAGAAGAAGGTAAGTAAAATCTTAGTAGATCTCCTGACTAGTTAGAATAATACCATCCAGGAGTTTTGCGAGAAGTTAAAGAGGCTAGAGGTTGAAATATTAACCTACAGGTAGAAATTATTGAGGTTCAAGGCTAAGGCTCATAGACTAGAGGTTAATCTTTGTATGACTAATAATCGAGCTCAAAATAAGTATGAGGAGGGCGTACTCTTTCAGCTCAAAAATATTAATGTCTTAGCAAAAGAACCCCTTTTAAAGGTAGACTTTGGTTGACTTTACATGGAGTGAGGCATGAAAGGCCAACTAATGAGATAATTTTTGAGGTGAGAGATGACTCTTTAGATGCTGAAACCTTTATCACAAGGGTAGAAACTTTTACAATCTTGATTTAGCAGTTAAGTGGCTTTGGGGATTCTCCTATCTTGGCATTGGCTTTCGTTCTCCTTTTAACTACACTAAAGCATAAGTCAATACAGATCCTCCCTTTTAATTTTCCCCTAACTCCTAAACCTCTTAGAAAGGTCACAGTGGCCAGGCCATTGGATTACAGAGAGACTGGAGGACCGAAGAGCGCCGAGTTGGCAATTAGAAGAGATTATGGCATCGAATGATTAATTTGCCCTTTTATCTTTTATACTTTTTCTTCTTTGTCTTTGTAGATTGTTACACCTGTAAATTTAGCTTAATAAAATAAAGAAGTTTTTTTTCCATTTGTAAATTTCTATCTGAATCCTACACATGCTTAATTGAAATTAGTGAGCAGTTCAAGTATTAACAATTAATTTGGTAAAACCAAGACAATAACAAGATGATATACATTAAAAATAATAATAAAAGATAATTAATTTACCATAATAATAGGAACCAAAATAATTAATCGAATGAATGCTGAGGCAACCTTATGAATGGAGTTTAATTAATAAACAAGTTGTTCGCCTCTTTAAATCATTTAATGCATTGGTCGTCGAAGTTGGAAAGTAATGATCTAGTTGTTCAAGTAATTAAATAATTAACTTGCTGAAGTTGCTTTTAATCATATTAGAGAAATAATTTGGCCTTTTTAAATTACTGACATGAGTAGTAAGATTTTGATAATTTTTTATATCACCTTACTCACATAATCTTTTTTGAGATAGATTCATCCAAGCATAAGGTAAAACTTTCCCATATTCTTACTTCTTGAGCTTAAGGTTAGAAGTTTATTTTTGATGCCGAGGCTCAAGCATGCCCTGTGTGCACTCTTTTATAAGGAGTCCTGAGTTATGTGGTCTACTCAAGGGCAATAATTTGACTATCCTTATTACTATCCTCAAAATTCTAAGGAATCAGAGGAATTAAGTTGCTATTTTATATGGTCAAAGTTATAAGAATCTGCCTTAAGGCTTTTTCCTGACAGTTCATGGTAAAAAATGCTAAATTTGACTTGAGAGGATGATAAGAGGATATTATCACATTGGATTTCTTATAATGGTTGTACAACAATTGTAAGCATGTTTGCCGGAGCTTGATTTTATGAAATGACAATGTAATGGCTTCTTAAACAATTTTTGAGATTGAAAAAGCCAAACTAAAGCTTCTTTTTATTAACATTGTTATTATTAGTGCATACTAACTTTTACAAAGATAGGATTCATGGATAGTAAAGTTTAAGCATTTTAACATTCTATGACATCTTTACTGTTCTCCCATCTGAGTATTATAGCTTATAAATGTCAAGTCTTTGAACTCTGATGGTCTTATATAGCCTTTTCTAGTTCGCTCCTAGTGCTTATTCATCGGGCACTCTTGTATTGGAGTTAGTTTATTTAAGCATCAAGTCTCTGACATGAAATTTTTAATGACATACCCTTTTGTCATAGTATTGGACGGTTTTATCTTTGGTAAGTGGTGGCTCTAATGAAGGCCCATTCTCCTTTTTCTTTTAGAAAATCTAACTTCAGGTGCATAACTTGCTAGTTGGTTTTTTTTGTTAAGGTGTTTTACCCAATGCGTGAGAGAGCTAATCTTGATTGGCGTCATGGCCTTAGATCCATAAGTTAAGTTAAAATGCATTTTATCGGTGACTATTTTTGGGGTCGTCCTGATTGTTTATAAAATTTGGAATAATTCATCTACCTAGGTCTTTTTGTTTTTGTCAAGTAATTTTTTTGTTGTCTTATTCACCGTCTCTACCAGCTCATTGCCTTGGGATGTATAAGCAAAACAAATTTGAGGTCAATGTCCAACTTGGCAAAAAAATTTCTTAAGTTAACATTATCAAATTGCTTGCCATTTTTAGTAATAATAAACTTGGGAATACCAAAATCATACACTAATTTATCACTTACAAAAGTAATGACTTTCTTTAATGTTATCATTTCTAAGGGCTCTGCTTTCACCCATTTGGTGAAATAATTGACAACCACTATGGCGTATTTTATTTGGGCAAGGCCAGTGAGTAGAAGGCCTATAAAGTCCAGTTTCCACTATGTAAATAACCATAAGCCAGTTATCAAGGTGAGCTTCTTAAGTGGTTGATCGATATTTTCACTGTAAAATTGGCAATCCTAACATTACTTAGTCATCTGAATGGCATCCTACAAGATAGTGATCTAATAGTACTCCTGCCTTAAGATTTTATAAGCAAGGACTCACTCGCTACTATGGTTATTACAGACACTCTCATTTATTTTCTTTAACACTAGGTTGGTTTCTCTCTTTTTTGGAGGCATCTCAAGTGAAGTTGGTCAAATTTGCGTCTATAAAATACTTTATTTATCACTGAGTACCTGCTCAACTAATTTTTTATTTTTTGAGTCATATTTTTATCATTTAGTAACTTTTTCTCCTAGATGTATTGCTTGATGGGGGTCTATCCAGATCGACTTAGTCTATATGTTTAGCATTAAGGTTAGGCAGGGATCTTTAGTGCTATTTTTGACCATGACTATTATAGACATGAAATTTGAGATTTTTTAATAAAAGATAGAGATCAATTTTGATAAAGTGTCTTCCTTAAACTTTTTGACTCTTAAAATTTATTCTTTCTTCACCTGGCAAAATTTTCTCATAAGGTCTTGGTCTAGAGTTAGATAGCTCTATATGTTGGCCTAGTTAGTTCAAAATTGATTGTTAATTTGGTTCACCACAAGCTATGAATTACCTTATATTTCAACATTCTTTACATATACTAAAGTGACCATTTTTAACCTCGCCAGTAAAGCTTTAAACTCTCCCTTATTATTAGTTGTTGAAAATTCAAATTTGAGTGCATCCATTACCTCTTTTCCTTCGATAAAAACTTTTCAGACTCTCCATTTATTTGAAGACCCTTCATTTCCTACTTTGCTAGCATGGAGCCATTGTACTATCCATGTCTTTTTCGACTATAAAATTAGTTAATATTTATTTTTTGATGGCCTTCTGTAGCTTAAAGTCAATATCAAACTTGCTAAATTCAGTGTATTATCTAACTAACCTTTCATTAAGATTTGATCTGTGTAATATTTATCTGATAGATTTATCGATCATACAGTAATAGGGTGAGTTTGGAAGTATAAGCGTAATATTTTGGCTGTGATTAGGGCTAGTGCTAATTTTTTCAGAGGTAAATACCTAATTTTTATACCCAAAAGAGATTTATTAATATAATAAAAAGACTTTTATACTTTATTTGACTCTTTCTTTATGAGTGTTGTGCTAACAGCGTGCTCATTCGTGGCTAAATAGAGGTAAAAGGTCTCCCTTTCGCACGGGCTTATAAGAGTCAAAATTTTGTAAAAATACTGCTTTAATTCTTTGAAAGTGGCTTCGCATTAGGGTGTTTACTCCATAAATTTTTCCTTTCTTACCACCTCAAAAAATTTGAGGCACCTTTTAGTAGACCTAAAAATGAATCTATGAAGGGCAATAACTTTTTCCTTCAAGCTTTGCAATTTCTTTTAGGATAATGGTGACTTCAGATCTAATATGACCTTCACTTTGTGCGATTTGCTTCAATCTCACGCTCATTAACTATAAATCTCAAAAACTTTTCCTAACTGATCCTAAATGCACACTTTTTTAGATTCAACTACCGAATACTACCTTAAGAGGAAGAAGGTCTATTTCAGATATTTGATGTGATTGCCTTTTATTATTGACTTGGTGATCATATCATCTATATACACTTTTATAAAAGTTTCTATCAATAATTTATACTTGTAGTTAACTAATCAATGAAAAATGGCTCTAGTATTTTTTACACCGAAGGGCATTACTCGATAATAGTTAATCCCCTGATCTATGATAAAGATAGTCTTTTTCTTATTTAATGAATGCATCGCTATTAATTATAATCATAAGAGGCATCTATAAAACTCAGTAAGTGATGTCCTGCTGTTAAATCTACTCGCTAATCTATTTGCAATAATAAAAAGCTATCTTTAGGATAGGCCTTGTTTAGGTCAGAAAAATCTACACACATCCTCTATTTTTCATTTGATTTTTTTATAATGATCACATTGGCTACACAGTCTAGATACTTCACCTCTTTAATGAAGTCAATTATTAATAACTTGTCCACTTTAGTTCGGATGACCTCTTTTTTTTAATTGAACATGCACATTTTTATCTCACAAGTCTCGATGTTGAATTAATTGCCAATTAATGTGAAAGAACTCGTGGACTGATTTTGAGCACAATTTTGTGAGTCCAGATGAAAATATCTTTATTGTGGTAGAGACAATTACCAGCCATTATGCCTTTACTTCATATAACTACGTCTCAATTTGTATAGTTCTTTGCAAATTACTCTAATTTATTATAATAATATCCAATTTCTCTGTCAGCTTTGTAGCAGGCCTTATCTTTGAATGAGCCCTTTCATTTATCTTCTTTACTATCTTGACCTATTCTAAATTCTTGTTTATTTAAAGAAAATCTTCTTGAACTTAGGGATATTTATAAAGGCAATAGATGAGTTTAGCAAAGGTGACCTCTTTCTAATTGTCTTGTACTATGCCAATCTCATCGCTGACTCAAGACTTTAGTCTTAAATAGTGTATACTTTCTTTAATCTTTGTGCTTTAAAAAAAGGATTAGCCCAAGATCATGGAGTACAGCATTTGCAAATCTATCACTTGAAGCTTAATCATGACAATTTTTTTATGCGGATTATCTTCCATGATTATAGACAAAGAGACGATTCCCAAAAATAGGATGTATGAATCTTCAAAGTCCTGTAAGGTTGACTCTAAATTTTTTAGTTTCAAGTTTTCGATGCCTAAGCAATCTAATGTATTCCTAAAAATAATATTCATAAAACAAGGACATCATTTTAGTGGTATCGTACTGCTATCTTATTTGTATTGATAAATATAATTAGAACTGGGGTGGTCTTTAGCCTCTTATTCTCTTTAATATTTATGACGTAAAAGCATTCGTAAAATTGAGTCACAATTTTATTTATTTATTAACTTATTCCTGACCTTTAGAGTCACAATAAGGACATTATTTTAGTGGTAACGTACCCTTATCGTATTTGTATTGATAAATATAATTAAAACTGGGGCGGTCTTTAACCTCTTCTTCTTTCTAATATTTATGATGTAAAAGCATTCGTAAAATTGAGTAGGGAGTATCTTGAGTAATTTTTTCTAAACTAGCTAAAATTTTTAACCAAAGTTAGTCCACTTAATATCACCATTATTCTCTACCTCTTATCTTTCATCTCAGGGAGAGTTAGGAGGTTGTCCTTTTTCCAATTCAGCCACTAAATGGTCTAAGTGGTGATTTTTTACTAGAAACTCAACTTGCTCTTTCAAGTAAAGGCATTTGTCAATATTATGCTTGTCTGCCATGATATTCATAACCTTAATTGTTGATATGCATTACTTTTTTTTTTTTTAACTTTAAGGAATAGGTCCTGTCAAGTAGAGGCCGTTACTTTTGAAATAATAGAGTACCTGCAAAAGGGAAACCTTTAAAGGGGTAAAGTTTTTGTCTTGTAAGTATGCCATCTTCCTGACTTCTCTTTCGTATTAGACTTTCTAACCATCTTGTTCATTTGTCAAGTCAAAACAGCTTGTCACCCCTCTTTTTTTCTTTCCTCTCGAGGTTTTTACACTCTTTATTTTTTTATTCTAACCTTTGAATGAAAGTTGCACTCTTTTATGGTAGCCTAATCATTCATTCTTCTCGTATTTGTATCATTACCTAGTCTTCGATCTTTATTTCACTAAATAATTCTTTATAAGTAATCTCATAAGTGTTGATGGACTGCTTAATTATTACATATGATTCTTTTTCTATATGAAACCTTCTTCGTAGTCCTTTTAATGCCAAGAAGTGGTAAAAAACCTTGAGGTTGATCACTTTATCATAGAACTTTTTAACAAAACATTTGAAACTCTCGCTGGATCCTTGACGAAGTAAGAGGAGGGAGCTCGCAATGCAAATGTTCTAAATAGAGTCTTAAAATTCTTCCAAAAAAACTTGACTTAGCTATCTGAAGCTGTCAATAATTTGCATAATTAGATTTTTAAACTATCTTTTTACTTGCCCCTTCAGGATTAAAGAAAAAAGACAATATATTTGGCATTTTGTTAGTCTTTAGATCAATATTATTTTTCTAAAAATATTAAGATACAGTGTTAAGTTAGTCTTGTTAGTATAAGACACAACTTGAGGTAATTCAAATCTCTGAAGAAGTGTCAACTCTAATATATTTTTTGTAAATAAAAAATTAGTATACCTATCAATCTTAGAATCATTCTCTGAATTTAAGGTAAGATCAACCTTTGCACTAGGCTTGACCTTTTAAAGTATCTTCTTGATACAAGCTTTCAAAGTTTGCTAGTCTATTGCTTGAAGTATAGTAGGATGAGCACTCCGATCTTAAGACTTAATTTTTTTAAGTTGCAATCTTAAGTCTACAGTAATTTATTTTGGCTCTATATCTCTTTGAGTGTTCACTATCAAATCGTAGGGAGTGTCGAACATCTTTAACTCTAAAATATCGAATATCCTGATTAGGGTGCTAAAATTCTTTATTTTGAGGCTTTCTTGAGACCTAATAAGTTTTTCTTTCCCTTTCTGTGCAGTAGTGAATCGGATTGTGCTGGCAACAAGAGCTGCCATAAGAGCTTTGACCTTTACTTTCCCTTTAGATTGAGTATGGCTCTTTTCTACCTCTAAAATTTTTGACATCAGCTGCTGTGCACCCTCATCATATCATTTTTGTAACAACTTTCTCAACTTAGCGTCTTCTCTCTTCGACTGCTTATTTCTCTATTCCAGCACTCGCCTCTTTCTTTCTATTTTTGCAAGCCAATTCTTGTACACCTCTACTTCTATTGCTAGGTATAAGAATTTATGCTCTCTGTTCCTCATAGTTACCAATGATACAGCAAGGTAGTCCTGTGATTCATTCATATTAGAGAATTTTATCGTATGTCCTTGATTGGTGGGAGAAATGAGTTCTCTATCCCTTTTTATCGGCAACCTTTAGGAGTGACGACTGCGGTTATTTTCAGTTATTTTTACCATAATCTTTATAAAAAAAAATTTTTCAAGCTAAGTAAAGGCTTTTAGTATATTTTTCATAGACGATGCTAACTATTAAAGTCTAAATTTTTTGAAAAAAAAAAACTATAGCACTATACAAATTTTATTCCTTGATGATTTACTGAAGTGTCTTATTCTCTTTTAGGGTCGAGTTTTTCATTATGACAAAGCACACTATTACCTGAAAGTAAATAAGAGAGATCTAAGAGTAAGGTTGACTTTTTGACAATTAAACTCTGATACTTAAGTCAGATATAGAATCTAAGAAGTAAAAAAAAGTGGTAAAGCGTGCACAAAAGTGTGTGTATATTTTAGTGATAAATCGATGCAAGTGGGTGAGCCAAAAATTGGTTAGTCTTTCCCTTCTTCAAGATTAAAAATGCCATATTTATGGTGATTTTGACATATGTGATCATTGAAGAACAAGAGTCTAATTTGATAGTTGGTGACATGTCCTGACAAAAAATAAGTTATTTTATAATCATAACATAGTAGTGTAGGATAGCGTAATGATTATCTGTTATATGACCTATGCAGCACACTATACCTTAATATGATGGAATATTTTGCAGGTTTTAAAATACGAGTGTCATTTGTCTCATCAGCTCTTTTATTTTTGTCTGATAGTGATTTAGGGCTAACACAGAGTTCACAAAATTCAGTCGACAAAAGAGTAGCAATTAGGCCATTCACCTTGAGTCAATCGAATTTGGCATCAAGATGATGTGATGTCACAGGCGAGGGTCATCATAATGGGAACGCCCTTTCGCTTCATCAGATATTGACGTCGAGAGACGACCCTACGAAAATTTCTCAATAAACGAATTTGTAAGCAGACCTCTCAATTCATAAGAACTCTATCGGCTTGAAAAAGTAGTTTGGTCAAGGTCTGCTTACACGACACAGTTAATCAAAGGAGATAATAAATATCCCTTATAATTTTAATTAATGAGAAATATTTTTCATATTTTATTTTGTGAGAAATACATGAAACTAATGACAAATACTTTATATAATTTTAGAACTATCTTTTTATATGTACTTTAGTGACAGAAATTCCTTTAAATTTGAAATTAATAGTAAATATCATTATAATTTTGTAAATACCTAAAAATTTATTGTAAAAAATACATAAAATTATATGCAAAATTATAAAAAATACATAAAATTTAATTATGAAAATTGTAATTTGAAGAGCATAAAAAGTTAAAAAATAAAAAATACATAGAATTATGCAAACAATTATATAAAATACAAATATATTGACTACAAAATTATAATTTCAAGAATATAAAAAATTTATAAATTAAAAGAGCATAAAATTTTACAAAACAATTTAAGAAAATACATCAAATTTAATTAATAAAATTTATAATTTGAAGAGTATAAAAAATTCAAAAAGAAATATATAAATTAAATTATAAAATTTATAATTTGAAGAACATAAAAGATTCATAAATTAAAATATATAAAATTTAATTATAATATTTATAAATTAAAGAACATAAAAAATTCATAAATTAAAAATCATAAAATTATATAAAAATTATATAAAATATATAAAATTTAATTATAAAATTTATAATTTAAAGAGTATAAAAGATTTATAAATTAAAGATAAATAAAATTAAAAATTAAAAATTTTATTAATTTTATATTATTTTTATATAACTTTATATATTGTTATAATAATTTTTTTTATTTTTATAATTATAAAAATTATTGACAGCAATTCCAAATTTGAGAGGATTATCTATCACAAAAACACGAACAACAATATTTGTGAAATCATAAAAAATATTTCTCGTCAATTTTAAATTTAAGAAGTATTTATCATTAATTTTAAAATAAAATATTTATAATTTTTTAAAATAATGTGTATTTGTTATTTCCATTAATCAAATAATTAACAGATTTTCCGACAACTTTCCCATTTTGCTAGCGCAAGGGAGACTGTTTTTGGAAGCATAGGTAGGTCAATCCATAGATACGTGTACGCAATTAGACTTTTGACCATTTCTTATTTCTACATAGGCGTCTTTTTCTTTCCCCATTGACGGTTTCAGGTATTTTGCTTTTCAATGTAATCTGTTGATATTATCGCGGCAAATTAAACCTTTGCTTTTAGTTTTAGATATAAAGCCCCTAACATCCGACACATTATGCGAAGTTTTATTATAATAAAAACTGATCCTATCTTCAAATATCCTCATAAACTATCATACTAAGAAAGGCTACAGATTTCAAACTTTAAACAATGAACGGAACGATCTAGAATAGCTGGAATTATGACTCCATTTTTCCAAATCCAAGAGTAACCATGCACATGGATTCGGGAATTGGCAATGTTACACCTAATTAACTTTATGAGACAGTTTCAAACTTTAGACTGCTCGCCATAAATTTTGGATTAGCCCACTTAAAGCATTAAATGGATCTAATTAATTCCCAAGTCCAGAATGGCCCAACTGTCCCCTCAATTCAAAATGGCAACGTCATCATCTTCTCCATCTGGACGGCTCTGATTGTCCTCGGAGCAGACTTCTATGCAAAAGCATTACCTTATCTTTAGAGGGACAGATGGAGAAATGCAAAACGTCAATGTGTCAAAATCTGTATGATATTTTCGCCGTGATTGTGGGGCTAAATGGTTGGTATAAATGATTCAAAGCCGTCCATTCTCTTTGGATGAGCAACTTCACCTACATTTTGTAACCTAAAAAAGTTTCCCAATTCAGGGTTCTCTGTCTGAAACCAGTTCTTCTTTCTTTTCTTCCCAGGCAAAGATATAATTTTTTCATTCCATGTTCAAAACTCAATCTTTTTCTTGTTTGATGAACCTCATTTTAATCTCTTCTTCCGTATGCATCATATATCTCCTTGTTTCAGTCTTTCTGGTTGGTACTTCCAAGCCTTCTGATATATTCTTTTCTTCGCATCATGATGTCTATGCACCGACCAAGCTGGAGCATATTGTGTTTGGAATCGCTTCAAACAAGAATTCATGGTCAAAAAGGAAAGAATACGTTAAGCTCTGGTGGAAACCGACTAAAATGCGAGGATGTGTTTTTCTTGAAAGTATGCTGGCTGATGCAGATTCATACAAGAATGACAGCAGTTCTCTTCCACCAGTTTGCATATCGGAGGACACTTCACAATTTCATTACACGTACAGAGGAGGTCTACGATCAGCGATTCGAGTGGCAAGAGTTGTCTTAGAGACTGTTGCTCTTAATCACTCTGATGTGCGTTGGTTTGTTTTTGGTGATGATGACACTGTTTTCTTTCCACAGAATCTGTTGAAGACTCTTTCGAAATATGATCATCGGCTTTGGTATTACATCGGATCAAATTCAGAAATTCACGAGCAAAACAGATACTTCAGTTTTGAAATGGCTTTCGGTGGAGCAGGTTTTGCTATAAGTTATCCTCTGGCTAAAGTTTTGGCGAAAGTGTTTGATTCTTGTATACAGCGGTACCCTCATCTTTACGGAAGTGATGGCAGGGTCTACTCTTGCTTGTCGGAGCTTGGTGTTGGGCTAACGCACGAGCCTGGTTTCCATCAGGTACCAATTGCTTAACTTGTGAGCTTATAACCTTACAGGGACTTTTGGGCAATTCTAAACTTATTTTGTACTCTGTTTTTGGTATGTCGAATCCAACCAGTACGATGTTCGGGGCAATGTCTTTGGTTTGTTGGCGGCACATCCAATGACACCATTAGTATCTTTCCATCACCTGGATCACGTGGATCCTATTTTTCCCAATATGACAACAATCAAGGCGCTGGAACGATTATTTCAAGTTGCGAACATTGATTCGGGAAGAATTTTGCAACGAACTGTATGCTATGATCGCTGGTTTTCATGGACTATTTCTGTGTCATGGGGTTATGCAGTTCAGGTGGATGCAAAGCATATACATCTTCCAGATGTTCTTCCTGTGCAAGAGACGTTCAAGCAATGGAAAAAGGGGAAAGTTTCAGAAGGAGCTTATAATTTTAAGACAAGACAACTTGAATCTGATCCATGCCAGAGACCCATAGTTTTCTTTTTGGACAGTGTATCTTCTGACGGGGATGGAATTAGGACTAACTACAAGAAATCATATCAAAATTGCACAAACTACATAGGTTCTCCAAGGAACCTCGAAGAAATCAGAGTATTCTCACAGAAGCTAGACCTTACTATCAGACAGGTATTGCTTTCAATCTACCTAATTTCTTAGTATTAATGTACTTAGAGCCCAAAACTTATTGTCATTTAATTCCATGTTATCAGTTACTTGCTCCAAGAAGACACTGCTGTGATGTTTTACCATCTTCAGCTGGTCGAGTAATGGAAATTGCCATTAGAGAATGCAAAGAAGAGCAGCTAACATACATGAATTGATAGAAGATGTTTCATTAATTTAGTATTTGACAGCTTCTGACACCGTTGGATTCTCAATATGAACGTTGCAAGGCGAAGCATTTGGTTATGCGACTCAAGACACCAAATGTGAAGGCATGGTTAATAGAAAATCAAGATCGTTATACATCGTGGCCATCACTTACTCTTGATCGATGTGAATAAAGATGTATTTTTTTTTTAATCATTTTTATAGGAAACCTGTAGGAAGTTTTGTCTTCTTCAATGTTGGAAAGTTCGAGAAGCCCTAGCTGAAGCCAAGTGTGATCGTTTCGACCATTTGGAATTGTTAGTCAAGAAAAGGGGTTTCAATGGTGGACCCTTCAAACAGAAATCAATAGTTATAATAATTTTCTTTGAATTTTCAAGCTACACACCTTCTCTCGTATGATGATAAAGACAGTCCTCTATTAAAAATTGATAATAAATATGGGCGTGATAAGATTCTGGGTGGTGCCTTTAGCATCACCCTTTCCCCTTCCGTTTTCAAGAGAGTTACAAAGGCAAAGCGTAAAGGCCGGATGAGCTTGTTCTTCATGGGCTTGGGTCGCTCAATCCGCTTGGTTGGGCACATTTTATTATTTTGCAACAAACAAATTATATGTGCAAAAGTTATTATAATGTGCGAGCCAATATTTCTTTTTTTTATTGCTTTTCTACATGCTGGCAACCCATATACGATTTTATGAATGATTCACATAATTAATGACATTCAATTAATGATAGAATCATAATTAAAAATAATAATCGCTATAAATAAGATAAGAGTTTATATTTAAAACCAAATTGCACAAGTAGTTTTATTCTTTTATCATATTGAAATAGAAATAATTTTGTTGATTTGTATCTTCTTTCTTTTTTTTCCCCTTACATGAAATCTCTGTAATGATGTAATAAGTAATAGAAAAATAAAGAAGTTCAACGAAACAATGTGAACATGGACTTCCATCAAAGTTACAAAGAAAAAAAATAAAAATAAAAATGAATACATTGACAGAATTCTTTGTTGTCTCTAATTGGATATGAAACTCGTTTCATGATATCATAATTTATACTCTATTTTTTAAATAATTTTAGAGAAAACTCCCTCGAAACGTTAGGTTTGGCTAACATTGCATTTACCTTGATCTATTAATCTATTTTCTGATAACTTCATGCTAACGATGATAAATGTTTTATTTTGTACAAGCTGGGATGGCAACAAGATGGGACGGGTTAGGGATAGTGACAAAAATTGCTATTTCTGCCTTGTTCCCACTCCATAGTAAGCGCGGGCGGGGCGGAGATTCTCTATTTCAATTTTTGGAAACCTCTTCGTTTCATTTTTTGATTTTTTATTATTGTGTATCATGCCAGAGTAATGAAAAAGTCAGGAAAAAAAAAAAAAAAAAAAAAGAAAAAAGAAAA
>JAWDEX010181388.1:3143-14050 GCA_035221805.1 Trichilia hirta | reverse complement strand
AGAATAACCATCTTCCTTCCATCTCTCTCTCTCTCTCTCTCTCTCTCTCACACACACACACACACACACACGCACACACACACAACTCAAAATATTTTCAAATTAATATCATCATTATATAAAACAAGCAGTCACACACACACACACAACTCAAAATATTTTCAAATTAATATATCATTATATAAAACAAGCAGTCTTTCCAAGACATTTAAAAATATTTTTCACAAAAATATAAATATTCTATATAAGATTATTCAAACACATAATTTAAAATTTTTTTTATAAACTTATAACAAATAAATTATATCAGTTCTTAACTATTTCAGTAGATCAAATCACAGAACTATTAGTGAGTGTGAAGTATACTTGAGGTTTCTATACTAATGAGTAATTAACACCACTTGCAATTTTTTAACTAAAATCAAGTTTACTTGAAATTGAAGAGTGAAAAGGATAAGTATATGAAAATACACTTTTTAAGTAAATTAATACATATTATTATCAAAATGAATGATTTAATTTAAAGGATACTAAAATAAAAAAAAAAAAATCATACAAAACCTCGATAATGACCCAAAATAATCCTTTTATTGAGATATTATTTTTCCAGTGTATCCTAATCTCTACACAAGACAGATCAAAAATGATCTTCTCACCATTTTATTCCAAATGTGTAGGCTTTTTTACAATTAGTCATAGGGAATGTATGAGATTGAAGTATCATGACTGTTGATCCAAGATCGATTATACTCACAACCAACAATACGCGAATGAATGATTGGAAAACATTTGCAGTCATGTACAAGTATTTGCCAAACACATTTTAACTGTTTTGGGGGTGGCAATTACAAGCATACTCTTATTCTGGATGAAATGTTGGCACAAAGTTGTAGACCACGAACGCACGCAACACTTCATTGTTGAACTCCTATGTAGCACAATGATCTAGCTAGCATCTTTCTATTATTGGCATATTTATATGCTAACAAAGACAGAATAACGAGTTAGAAATAACGATCTGCACCCAAATTTCAATAAATGTTATCACAGTTTAATTGGCTGTAAGCAATACAACAATTTCCTTTAATCTGATATTTTTAGCAACCAATAATGAGAGAGGAGTTTCAAATGGCAAGAGCTACGGTAGTGACATTTAGACAATCCTTTAAACAAGTAAAATGGCTGCTGACTGCTTAAAGGAATACTTAAAATAAATTGCTTAATTTTACACCAGCAAAACAGAAAACAGAAACAAAACCTGGGAAAAGAAGCAGTGACAGCATCAAGTTAACTGCATGGCAATCTGCTTTCTCATATGAAATAAGTTCAGTCCACAATAGTAAACGGAAGAAATTTCCGAACTTTCCATGAAGTATACAAATAAACAATCAAAACTTCATTAAACAAGCAGGGTCTTAGGTTGGTGACACTAATCAGCTTCAAAGCAAACTAGATTCTCTTGGCCCTTTATTTATTGGTCTTGACATAAAACCATGGTATAAATCAAGCAGCTACTTTCTTCGATGTTACAGAGTTGACAATAGCGGCAAACTCTGGGCCCTGCATCACCAAAAAGCAGAATATTAGAACAAGTCCATTCTAATTCATTGAACTGTGGAGTGTTCTGAATTATCTGGTGCATAATACTTATCAATGTCAAAAATAATGGAGGGAACAAACCTTCAAGGAAGCACCACCAACAAGACAACCAGCAATATCTTCTTCTTTCGCTAGTTCAGCACAATTGCCTCCGTTTACAGACCATATAAAGAGTTTCAGATGGCCGTTAGAATTTTAGAGTTGGTAGCTGTCATCAGATCTAAAAGACTTCGAACACCCAGACAAACATAGCAAAACAGTACGCCAAAGAAACCAATTTTGTGCTAGGCTTTAGGTTCAAATGGTTGTGTAACATCACTCAGAAGAACATTTGTTAGTGACCAAATGTTAAGAGGAAACCAAAGATTGATGTCAAGATGATGATTGAACCAGTCATCAGACAGAAAATTTAGCACTTCCATCATAGCATAAGACAACATGCCTATCAACATCAACAAGATAATGTCAATATTGCTGACACAAAAGGTCAACAATTTATTCAGGTTTGAAGTTTAGTGAGAAACCTTGACATGTATATACCCTCCAATTACCACCAACATAACTAATTCCACAAGGCAACATACTAAATCCCACCTCATCCTTGGTCCTAGAAAGAACAAGTGAACATTCTTTCTGTGGCTTAAGCAAGTTAAAATCACAGTTAACATGTTCCTCAGATCATGAATCCACAAAATCAACAACAGACTATAATACATCCTTAACAGAAAGATGATCGGCGAGTTTTCTCCATTCTGATGACATAAAGAGGCATCACACCGTACTACTTGGAAAGTCAACAAACATCTACTACACAAAAGAACCATATTATGCTACAGCAAGTACCCAAAGAAAAATATTAACAAAAGATTGCAGTAAATAAAAAGTACCTCCATAGATAATACGTGTTTTAGATGCAACTTCTGCTGAGATGTTGTCTTTAAGCCAATCACGAACAGCTGCATTTACCTCCTGAGCCTGCTGGGGTGTGGCCACTTTACCAGTCCCAATAGCCCATACAGGCTCATATGCAATAACTACATTATCCCAGCTGGGTATAGCATCTGCACATAATGTCATGGCCTAACTTTGAATACAGTCCTTTTCTTTTACAATGTAATCTAATAGTGACTGCATGTTGATGAGAAAATAAATATCAGCTTGAAAACCACCTGAAAAGGCCTTTAATTGCTTCAAACAGACATCAAAAGTGCTCCCTACTTCTCTTTCTTGTAACTGTTCCCCAATACAAGCAATGACTCCAAGGCCCTCACTCAAGGCATAAGCAGCTTTCTTTCCTATAAACTGAAGTTGAAATATTTCAGTCGGGTTCCAAGTATAGTGCATGAATAAGAAAAAACAATGGTCATCTGCTATCATCAACTTCACAGGAACAAAAATTCAGATGCTTCACCTGATCATCTTCGCCAATAATATAACTGCGCTCAGAATGCCCCAGAATTACCTGCTTGCAGCCAATATCTTTCAATTGTTCCACACTACAAGATGGATTACATTAACTATATGGTAGACTCAAATGGGCAGCAGTGCCAAAAATGCAACCAAAACCAACAGCATATGTCCAAGACTACATCACGGGAAAGCTCATAAACAAAGCAACTACTTAATACCATAAAAATTGAAATCAAAAGAGAATGGACAAACATTGGATTGGTGGAAATACATGAAAGATAGTGAAAAAGACCAGGTTCGTCGTTTAAACAAAACATGACAAAATAAGTGCCAAAACCCAACTCAGGATACAATATTATCAATAAAATCCTAAATTAACTTTGAAACAGATTAAGATACGTAGTAATTCTTGGCATTAGTATCATGAGAAGAGTATATAATCAATACAATTAAAATACTCTCATATTATCCCTTAGTTAAGCATCAGAGTTTCCAAAGCAATAGAGCAGGACAATAAAATACTTATCCAACAATAATAATGCCCCTTTTAACAAGCATCAATACAGAGAAAAAGGTAAATAAATACTAAACGTACATTAAGGATCAGGGAACCACAAACAAATTTCACATGCGCACAAAAGAGCAAGAGGTTAACTGATTTCTCCTGTAAAAGCTCCACCTTTTCCAACCCAAGAGTTTTGAGCTGATATCTCAATTCTATCAGTCAACAAAGTCTTCACTTGGTCAATGTAAACAAAGGTAGGTGATACAACAACATCTGTCAAACTCAAAAGGAAAATGAAGCATTAAGCACTTTCTAGACTGTTACTAGCATAGATAAATAAAAACAAACTATTGACACATCAAGGACACTTCTCCCTGACCACAATGAGAATGTCAAACTCTCGTTGACACAACACGCATTTTAACCATTAGGTTGGACATTGAATAAAGCTTCCAACTTTATTCATTTAAATAATGTGCAGAAGTTCAACGGTATCAATTCCAATTTTCTAGAAAATGATATTGTATCAATCCTGTCTCACTCTCCAGTTTTAAGTGTTAAGTTACCACTTGAATCAAAGCTTAAATTGACGGGTAAGAGCCCAAACAATAGCATTAAGCTCTAACAGACCCCCTCTCATGAAAGACCGATATCAAACAGAGACAACAAAGAAAAGAAACCCAAAGAGAAACTGAAGAAGACAGAAGCAAAGCATAAGTTGATGGATAAGCGCTCAAAAAATACTATTGAGCTCTGCATTAGGGACCTAAATTCTTGACAATGAGAAGATGCTATAGCAATATCAGAATTTATGATGAGTTTAGCTAAAATCAAGTGCCTTTCCAAAATATTGCAAACCACAACCAGCATGATAAACCAATAACTAGCGTTACCAACCAAGAAACCTTACAATTAAAAATATAAGATGAAAGAAAGAAGCATCATCTCGCCAACATCAGCCTCCAACTTTGCATTGTTCAAGTCTGAAACAAGCTTCGTGATAGATTCTTTTCTTCCGTTCTAGATACAACAACAAAAGTAAAACAATTTCAAGACAGAGAAAAGAAATAAAGAAATGCTAACACAGTATCCAGCATAGCAAGACAAAAATAGGGGGCGAAAAACAGATGATATTTTCTCAGAATCAATGCCACATATGGTTTGAAATTGTAAAATGATGGACCATAAGAAAATTTTGATAAATGAGAACATGGTTTTGAGACAGTAACAACTGCTAACTCCGTGTTCAGTTATGAAAGTACAGAAATTAGTGGAAGAACAATTTACTCAAAGGAAGATGAATTAACAATCATATAAAGTTTAGAAATCAATAATACAAACAGGTAGAGAACGAATCATATTATTACTCAGAGACTGGTGCTTACCCATTCCAGTTTCCCCCAACAAAGAACTGCAGGACACAATAGAAGATAGATTAGTGAATAGACAAATGAGTCAATATGTAACTCTTGATAATCTATGTGTGTTGTACATATCCCAACACAAGTGATCAAGCAATTCATAAAAGGTCATAAAGAGAGATTTTACAAAGCTTTTGGAGCCAGATAGGCAAAAACTAGGAAGGCATGATTTGTCCAGTTTATATCGTTTGGCTAAAATGGACTTTCTACGAATCACCTAATGAGTCCTTCTCTAGGGAGAGCATTGCCCAGTTCATTTACATGAACCGGCAAACTAATACCAGCAAAAAGTACTACGCATAGAAGCATTCTCAATGCACACAGGTATAAAACCACATTCTGCATTTTAAAGTTTACTAAAATTTATTGCTTTGGGAAATAGCTTTGAGGCCATTACAGTTCACAGTGCTACATACTCTACTCACAATAGGAAAGTACCAGTATCATCCTAGTTGACATTTCCGTAACAAATTAACTCTCTACAGAATTATAAGGCATATACTTTGATATATTTGAAGACACCGGACCGAGATCTACGAAATGAATTAGAAAACAGAGAAGCTTATATTTAAAAAGAGTAAATGAAAAAACAAAGAAAAAAATGAAATAAAATAAAATAAAATATACCTTGTTAGAGCTTGCCATGGCGACAACGCTTCTGCAAAGTTTTCGACAAGAGAAGAGACGTAGGTGAGAGTTGATGTCCTGTGAAAAGGACTGAGACTGAGAGTGAGAAGAAGTTTCGAGTTTCGGACATGACCGTCGTAATCCTGATAACTGTGGGCAGCTAGTGGAGACCATTGACACCATAGCCAAAAACTCAACTCAGTTCAGACTCGGCTTCGTGTTCGTGTTCGCGTTTGTGCTTGTGGAGTGGAGGGAGGGGGAAGGTTTGTGGCGCTGGTTGGTGTGATCGAAGGTTAGGAAGCATGAATTAGTGGTGGGGAAGTTTCACGCGATTCGACGGTACGTGTATGATACGTCAGAAGAGTAGTTGGGGTCTCCGTCCGAGATTTTATATGCTTTAACATGATTTAACAAAAAAAAGAAAAAAAAAAAAAGAACATGAATTAGTTTCTGATAAAAAGAACTTTGCTAAATTATACGAATAAAATCTACTTATTATCAAAAAATTGCATTGAATTTTTTGAAAATTTAATTGAAAAAAATTAGAAAGGTTTATAATCAGTAAATTTTTTAAATAAAAATATTGCTTATATTTACTTTTAGATGAAGTGATCCTTTCTTTTTTTTTTTTTATGTCAAATTCATTAAATTTTTTAACTAAATATTGGGAAGCACAGTTATGGTTCAATTCCTTTTTCACATGTCAACCGTAGTTTGAATTTATAAAAATACTTAATTTTCGTTCCAACCTACCCTTAAGCAATTTTCAGAGTATTATTCTCCAATTTTGAAAAATAAAGGATAGTTTTGCATCATCAAAACTTCAAAATCTAAGAGGAGAGTGTACCACGCGCTCGGAAGGCGCTCACCTTAAACCCTACATTGTTGAAAAACATAAGAAGACTTTCAAAAAAGTGTTAAAATAATTATATATTTAAAAATATTTACTAAAATAATTATATTAAAAAATATATATTTTTCAAATAATAATATCATCGTAAACAATAATTATATTTTTTTATATATAATTTAAAATAATACTTTTAAATATAATTTAAATAATATTTTTAAATAAAATTTAAAATTATACTTTTAAATATAATTTAAAATAATACTTTCGAACACAATTTAAAATTATAATTTTTAATATAATTTAAAATAATATTTTTAAATACAATTTAAAATTATAATTTTTAATACAGTTTAAAATAATATTTACAAACATAATTTAAAATATAATTTAAAATTATATTTTTTAACATAATTTAAAATAATATTTTTAATATAATATAAAATAATATTTTTTAATAATTTTTAAAAAAATATCACTATTTAAATTATTCAAAGACTTTCGGTTTTGTATTTGTCGCTGTCCCTCAACGATTAGGCAAGGTAAAGCTTTGACAATCTCAAGAGGAAGCGACGCCGTTTCAACAGCATTGTTTCAAAAGACAACGACATTTTCATAACGGCATTTTCATTGCGCCCGCCTTGCACTTATTTTGCTTTTGTTTTTTCGTTTTCATTTTGTAGCAGTGATAATAATAAAAAGTCATTGCCAATCTGCCGCGAGATATCCACGGAACAGACTGAATCTGTGGCGACGGCCTCTGGTGACAGTACACGTTGATTCAATTATTCACAAAAAAAAGAAAAAAATCTTGCATTGTATTACATCAAGAGGGCAAGTCTATGGTGTAAACTTATGTACAGTACTATCTCCATATTTTTTAAAATATTTCCTTACACCTCTCAATTCTTCTATTACAATTTTCTAATCTTTTTTTTTTATATTATCATAAGTTAAAATTATAATTAAAAAATATAACAGAAAAAATTAAGAAATAAAATAAAATTTTGAAATTTATGCCTTGTTGTGACTAAACTGTACTATAACGTGTATCATGGTTTAAAACAGTGTAAAATCAACGGAGAAATAAATGGAAAGGAATTTGTAGAAACATGGGAGGATCGAAGTCTTCTAAGTTGCAAGTGGTATATCTTACTTCACTTAAATTATTTGATATTAAATATAAATTAAAAGAAAAATTTTAATTAAAAATTAATATTCATTAAATATTTTATTTAACGTATTTTTAAAACCACAGTTCCAATTGAAAGCTAACAATCTTGAGGACAAAGCATCACCGGACTACTGAATGTTAGGTGCCCGTTTGTCAAATACGTACACATATCAAGCATAAATCAATGTATATAACTTCTTAGTCGAGACTTTTATTAAGAAATGAAAAGTAAACAAAAAGGTCTAATTCCAAGAGTAGAACCACCCAGTAAAAGTTTATGTTTGACCCATATCTTCTGACATTTAAAGCCTTGACAATTTTCAGGAGCTATGGAAGTACAATGACAAGAAAGTGGGCATGAGGGTTGAGGGCACGAGATCACATTAACCTTCATGTTTTTTATGTTTTGGTTTGTTTTCTTCCAGCTTTCGGATATCAAACTGCCAAACAGACGGTACGGGAATCCCGAACAACCTTTACTTTACTCCAAGGGTTAAAGTGGGAAAAGTAGCTAGTATTGTGCTGTGGTAGCACATGGTTAGAACTAACAAAAATTTGGTGGATTGGTGCTTTGTCTTGTTCAAGATGATTTAGTTCAATGAGTCCAGCTCAATTCATCAGATATGACAAAGCAAAAACTATCGCCCATAATTCTTGGTTACGTTTGCAAGCCACTAAACCATAGAGCATAGGCATTACCGATAACATCAACGGAATTATATCGTAGGATTACTGGATTACAACTTATATGTTACGTTGGAGGATGAAAATTCTAAATGCAAAGAACTGAAAAAGGAAAACAGGCGACAATCACACAAGATGATCCATTTACAACCACAAGTTATCCCACTCCAAGTCTTTTCCAGCATTCAACTTCTTTGGATGTAACAACAACATTAGCACAACTTTTTAACCCCATCAGAGTCCAATCTAAGTCCCCGTTTATGACACATATTTGCGACTACTCTTCCATCCTAATCCACCTACATTTTCCAAGTAGCACACACTAATTTATTGTAAATAGTTTTTTCAAACAAGTCAAGAACTAAGAACTTTAGTAATTATTAATAGTACATCAAGTATGAAATCACCAATGGGTTCGTGCAATCAACCATAGTATACTTTAATACCTCAAAGTCTGTACTTAACATCCAGGACAACTAACAAATGGTGCTGCCAATCTTTGCTTCCTTACAACCACTCAAAATTAGTGCTTAAATCCTCTATTGCATCTTCCACGTTAAGCCTTCAGGCAGGTAGTGCCAGCAAAACCAAACCTCAAAATTACTCGTGACAGCAAAACCAAATTGCTTCCTTCATATTAATATTAGGTCAATTTAAAGGCAAACCAATGGGTCCTAAATGAACCATAACTTTAACGTTAAGTAAATTGAGAACATACAAAAGTATACAAGATAATTAAATAGGGAAATCATTGGTAAACGTGAAGCTCAAATCAACCTGGATCTTTGTGCATTTGTTAATTTATTGATCCTTCTAAGCCATCAGTTTTTTGTCGCCTACTACACTATTTGATGAACTATCCTGTACAATAGGAGACGAGGAACACCTACTTGAAGAACTCTCATCTATAACGCCATCCTTCCTCAGAGACTTCTTGAATTTTCTTTGTCCTAATGAGAGATCCTATAAAATAATTGCATTTTAGTTGACCAATTTTATCTAACAATTATTTATATAGCATTTACAAGGCTGTACGACTTTTTTGAAACCAATCAAAAATCATCCTACTAACCTGATCGGCTGTTGATCCTGGCGTATTCAACTCTAGGTCCACAGTGACATCATTAGAGTCCTCATTCTTCTCAATCTTGCTCTCCCCTAATGACTTGCTTCCAGAATCTTGTTTACTTGAACCATTGGACCTATTGCCTGGTTGTGTGACTGTAGCTACATATTCTCTGGACTGTTGTTCAACCAGTGTATTAGGAACCACATATGGGACAACAAATGAGCAGGGGTTAGGAATGACTCCAGGACTATGATTTCCAAAGATGGGGTATGGCTGCATAGATGAGTGCACGGGAATTGGCCCAGGAGGCATTGGCATTGGCACTGGATATGGATAAGGTGGGGTCATGGCAACTGAGTGATCCATGGCAGCCCAAGGGACCATCGCCCTGAGTCTCTGTTGATATTGAATATTTAGGTTATCAATATCAGATCTCAAGGATGCCTTTTCCTCTCTGAGATCACTTTTCTCTTGTGTCAACTACCCTTCAACAAAAGTAAATATCTCATGAAGGTTTATAAATCTCAGCATTATCTGCAAACTAAAGGATTAAAAGATCACCTCATGGGATTCCGTAGTCAGTATTGCATACTCTGCTTTAAGTTTCTCAACTTGAGATGTCAGATCATTCAACAACTGAATGGTATCAGCTAAAAGGGTTGCTTTATCATTTTTTGAACGATCAGGATCTACCGTTTAAAATACCATTAGGAAATTGATAAGAAGCAGGTGTTTGTTCATATCTTAAGCATAAAAATGACTTCATAATTATATACTCCAACAAAATGACTATGTAAATTGGAAGTTGGCATGCACAAAGAATGTTTTTCACACAAAGAAAGCTTCAATATACCGGCATAATTGACCAGCCAACAAAATCGAAAATAACTTGATTATAAGAAATTTGTGCTCAAGGGTTACAGCAGCTAAAAATTCTCTAACAATTAGGTTATCACATCTAATGCATGCCATACACCCTAATCTATTCTTAAGGGCAGTTATTCATATTTTATATGCAGCTAATCATGCCTAGTTCTAACTAGAATAAAGGCCCATTAGTATTGCTGTAAGTCAAAACTCATATGATTCTAGTAGACATTAGAAAGGCTCGAGGTACGTGTATTTGATATGTTCTTTGAAAATTGCCCTGCCCATTGAAGACAGTTCAAAGGACATTTTGTAATTGCAAATTCCTTGAATAACACAATTCCCCTTCAGCAAGTCCAAAAATCACTTAATTTGAGCTTCTAACTCTAATTTTATTAGAGGGGGTAAAATAATGTCCGGCCTATCAGATTAGGCCTTTACTCCTATAAGGAAGTTTACATAAAAACAATAAACCCGTTCAGAAAATATGAGGTGTATAACTGCAAACTATTCAAAAAGTGCCCAAAAACTATTATAGATGGACACTTGTAGTTCGGATCGGTTTGAGGTAAAATTTCAAACTGATTTGCATATTACAATTTGTATTTAAGGCAATCCGATCTAATCCTACAGCATATTACAAATCATTCCAATCCAAATTGGCACTTGCGGTTTAAATTGATTTGGATTTGCATTTTAGG
>JAWDEX010181367.1:0-14051 GCA_035221805.1 Trichilia hirta | reverse complement strand
TTAATGGAAAGCTGGATTATAAATCCCGTAATTGTTAGTTTACACAAATGATCATCATTAGGGTAGTCTTTCATGCGACACAAATTCCTGGCTTGTTTAACACCTGCCTATTGATTTTCTAGGCGTTTGTACCATTTGATGATAGAGGATTAAAAATTGCATTTTTACAATCCTGTTTTTTGTCTTCTGACATCTCTGCTATTGAAGCTTCTGGTTCTGCTTAATATATTTTGTTCCAAAACATGTTGAAACTTAGAAACACATTTATCTGTGAATTCTGCTTCATCGAGCTATAATTAATGTATAATTTAATCGCACTGATATCTTTTCAAAGATTTTGCCGTAGTGTTGATGGAATCAACTTCTCCTTTTTGTGCCACCATAGGCTTTGAAGTTCAATCTTACAGAATCTGGGCTTTTCTGTGTTTTGCCCTGGCTTACTATGGCTTTTTCTGCAAATGCTGGTGGTTGGATTGCAGATACACTTGTGAGCAAGGGTTTATCAGTAACCACAGTTCGCAAGGTATCGCAGATGTTGCTATAGTATATTTTAAATCTGAGAATTCTTATTATTTACCATCAATATTTGCTATAATATGTTTTAAATCTAAGAGTTCTTATTATTATCATCAATATTTGCCATGCCTATGGAGTTATGCATTTAAGCATTTTTTTTTAATAGCTCATTGTGGCTTGAACTGGTCTGATGGGTTGTTGATTAAACATCCCACTCAGACGAATATCTCAGTTGCATACTAATTGGGGAATGAATCAATAATCTAATATTTTTCCCTTTCCTTCCTCTATGACTGACTCTCTTGTAAACAATGACCTCAGATTTTCAATGTCATTTATCAGTAAGAAGATTATTCTGTTCATCTCATTCAATTTCTGTTAGTAGCTCCAAGTCACTCTCCTTCCTTTCTGCTAAGGATATTGGGCATGGGAGCCCTTTTTAATGTTTTCTTGGTTCAAATCTATGTGCAACGGCTAAGGTATATTCTCTGTGTTCTATTTTGCAGATTATGCAATCAATTGGATTTCTTGGTCCCGCATTCTTCCTAACTCAGTTGAGTCATGTTAATTCTCCTGCGATGGCTGTTTTGTGCATGGCATGCAGTCAGGTTTGAAAATTGTGTACTCGTTGAAACTCAGTCTTGAATGTTTTTCTAGCTTGAGATGTAAGACAGTTTAAGACATAATAGATTCATTTCCACATGAGCAACTTTACAACTGATGAAACAGATCTAGTGACAGGTGCTCACTGTTTATTTATTTTGATATCTAATGTTGCTTTTAGAAGTACTACAAATGAAATTTAGAAACTATCTAGAGCTGACTAATTCAGACATCAATTCATTGAGAAGAAAAGATAATTCAGGAACTTTTATTATGTGTTATTTGTTCATTTGTTTTCAAATTAAATATAGTATTATTTACCAAATTTGTTTCTTTTTCATGAATAGGGAACCGATGCATTCTCACAGTCTGGTTTATATTCAAACCATCAGGACATTGCCCCTCGTTATTCTGTGAGTATTATTTCTTTTGGCGTTTGAAGAAGCCTTGGGATTGCTCATTTCTGGTGCTACAATGGTGACTATAAATACATAATTTCTAGTGCATATCAAGTACTTGTCAATGGGGTTATGTTTCTGAATTTTCCTTCAATGTTGGCACTATGAAGTGTAGAAACTTCTTTCCAGAGGATAAACTAACAAATTTCCTTTATAAATATATTTTCAGGGAGTATTGCTTGGTCTATCCAACACTGCAGGAGTTCTGGCAGGGGTCTTTGGAACAGCAGCAACTGGCTACATCTTGCAACATGGTTAGAAATCTCTTTTTCATTTTAGGTTTCTAGTAATTAGTAGGTTAACATTCTCAAAACCAAAAAGAAAAGGAAGAAAATGGTGAATCAAAACATAAACATATGGTTAAATGAGCTCTTAATAAAAGTAGGCAGAAATCTGCAGCATATTTACTTCAAAACTGATAACCCAGGTATGATTCTGTAGATGTACTTAACTATGATTTATGCCAATAGTTAAAATTTAGGTGAGCTAGTCTGTGCTTGCCACTGTGGCCAAAAATTCTGTCTATTTTTCACAGTCATGGTCATTGTAGGTTTGAACTGGTTTCATTTTTTCTTATCTTTGTTTTATTGGGGGAATATTTTGGGGGCTGTTATGTTTGAGAGAAAAATTATATGATGCTAACTTGACAACCATGTAGTTATTTTGAAGAAAAACTGTCACTATTTAATGGCTTCAATGTTCAACTGGTAAGTATATGGGCCTTTGTTCAACTGTCATTTGACTTAATTGATTTGATTTCAATGTTGGAGTGACAACACCACTTTGATGTCATATGAATGGTGAATTGGGAGTTTATTTCAGTAATGAATCATTTGCATATCGTATGAATGGTGAATTGGGAGTTTAGTTCAGTCATGGACCATGTGCATAACTTTTGACTGTCTTAATGGCTCTGAATTAGTTCTGATCACCTTCATTTGTGGTGTATGGAAAGTTATCTGAGGTGACAACCTCTATATTATCTGACTCCTTTATGTTTCCTTCCTCTCCATATTTAAACTATCAGGTTCTTGGGATAATGTTTTCGAGGTTTCGGTTGGGCTATACCTGGTTGGAACGGTAGTGTGGAATCTCTTTTCAACTGGTGAGAAAATATTGGATTAACACTTTGAAAAGTTGATACTCAGCTAGCAGCAGCTCAAAGCCTTTACAAGCCTCAGCTACTATAGAAGAAAACAATTGATTGATTGGATAAAAAGAATCCAAAACTTGGCGATTAATAGTAAATGAAAGCTGGAATTTTCATTTTCGATTCTTGATGTTGAAAGGTAGCCAAATTTTCTGCGGGCCAGAAAAAACCCTACATTTCTAAATATGTCAAAGCTTCCACTTCAGAGCTCAAAAACGTTTGCATCCCATTCCCATTCCAATGGAGGAAGAATATTTTTGTTGTAAAGAATCCCTAAACTGCCTGTATATGTTATCTATCATACTTTGCTCCAGACCAATTTTTTACACTAGAAAATATATTGCTGCATCTGAAGAAAAAAGGAATACTTAGCTACTATGATCCATTAAGTCTTTTTTCTTTTTCTTTTTGAGTCATGATTGATCAAGCTTGCCACACCATATTTTAACATCAATTTTTGCGTTATATTGCCTAATGAGGAAGATATGAAAACTAGCTGCCCTGAGTAGAAAAAGACAAATGGCAACTAGCAATCACTTAAATATGCTTGGAAGACACTTTTTTAATAACACTTATTTATATTTGAAATTATTAACTTTTACTTATCCTTAATATCAATGCACCTATAATTAATATTTATTATATTTAATTTTTATTTTATGATAACTAATAGCATCCCAATCTCAAATATACTCTAAATCTGTTTAAACTTGTCTTAAAAAGAAGGCAACATAGAAAAAGCTTGAAAAATTTTAGAATATGATCACCATTAATGATCATTTTATTTTTTTAACCACACAAACTCAAAATTTATTATTCTAATTACTTTGGATCAAAATAATCCTATATCTGTCCTATAGAATTTGACTCTTGTTGACTTTTTTTTTAATTTGCCGTTTGTTTTACTCCAAAGAAAAGATATGTGAAGGAGAAGAAGAGCGAAGACAGAAGACTAGTCAAAACTTTTCCCCGTGTAATCCGTCGTCGTTAAACTGTGAGACATTTTTCTATCTTCTTCTGGCGTACTGACTCAACGTCATCCCATTTCTGGCAACTGAATGATGTGTTCTTTTTTTTGTTGTTGAACATAGGGTTATTTTAAAAACTTGTATATGTTAGACTTGAATTCAATTTTTTTAGTTAATTTTCGTTTTGATGATGACTTTGTTGATTTTATTTAATTATGGATGTAGTGTGATTGTAATGTGCATAAGAGAATTTGATTTTTAGGCAAAGAAATTGAAAAAAGTGAATTAGAATTTTATAAATTTTATTGTGCACGGAAGTGTTTAAAGAAATGTTTAAATAGAAGAGTCGGAGAAAATCAAGTAAAAAAGTCCCGAAACAAAGCGATGGGCAAAAGCAGTGCACCACCGCATCCCTTTGGCCAAATGATTTCTTTTTTTAATTTTAATTTTTTAACATTAAGTTAATTTATTAATTTTTTTAATTTCTTAGCGTCGATGAATTTTTCTGAGGTCGTCTTTTTCACTTTTGATACGGAAAAGTAAATTTTTAACCCGTTCCCAAATCCATCACTCTAAAATTTCGAGGCAATATCAACTCTTCTATATCAAAAACAAGAAACTCCGAGGAGCGAGCAAGATGCACTTTTCAAGACTTGACAGAATATTCTATCATATTTAAGACTTGGAATATCATACCCTCTGTACAACAAGAATTTATTGCGTCATGCTACTTCAGTAGAACATGACGATGAAATGACTTGTTAGTCATTCAAACAAGCTGTATTTTATTAAATCAAGTTCCTATTTTTTGATATTTTCACGCGCTAAGATCACTATAAATACAACTCCCGCAACAAAAAAGAGGGAATTTTTTTTAGATGAGAGAGGACCTTATCGGACTCTCAAGGAGAAAAAAAGCTCTGGCAACTTGTATTGATGTTGTATACCCTAAAATCAATCATTTTGTCAATTTTGGGCACATTGTATTAAATTACTATTTTGATATGTACTGTACATATTTTATTAATAAAAAAATTATTTTAATTTATGTGTATATACTACTTCTTCTATCTAATCATATTACTAATAGAATATACATATTAATCGTCTAAGGTAATTAATTTATTTAAATGTTCCCTATAAAAATAATATCAACTGAGTATTAATATTGCAGTATAGGCATATTGAATGTCTTCGGTGAATATTATGAGATGATATTAGTATGAGTGATATGATAGTAGTATTATTAGGATATTAGTGTAGAATAATAATTAGAGAACTATTATTTGAACGTGACCAAAGTTATGATGAATCACGTGAAAATATATTATCAATGATTCATTATAAGATTATGCAGATGTGTTAGCTACTCTATAGACCTTAAATGTTATGATTGTTAATTGGTATAGTTTTACATAATTCATATAGTTATAAATATGAAACTAATCATGTCTTGTACATAAAAGTCGATTTGATCATATGTTATTTATATTGAAAAGCAAATAACTATCAAACAAAATTCATTAATTTGACATAGAGGATCTCATGGTACTATGACTCGATCCAGATTTGAGTTCGGAGTTGAATATTAGTAAACAGCTAAAAATAAAATCTTTGGCCAAAGTATAAATGTCATATAAAGAGTTTGTAGTAACAAATTCAGCATATATTAATTAATGATCCAAATATAACTAAATTTAGGATTTTAATATTCATGAGTCATAATTTAGTTGTGATTAGACGAATAAAAAGAGACTATTTACACAAAACTTATAATTAGTCAAAAAATTTAATAAAATTTTTTTTATTATAATTTAGGATTTATAGCACATTGTTAGATATTAACCATAGTCGTTGAGCATTCGAATAGTTTAAAATGAGATCGATAAAATCAATTTTGACTCACGACTAATATTATAGTGAACCTAAGAGATCATAATATAAATCTTAGATTATTCTTGATATTAGAGAGAGTAAATAATGTTCATAAGAGAGTTAGTACTCTCGAAAATGTTATTTGATCGAAAAATCATAAACGATTTGCGCGTTAAATAATTTAACAAAATAAGAGCTTAAGAAAATGATCCAATTATAATTAAAATAAGTTACAATATTTCATAAATATTAAAAAATATAATAAAATTAAAATAAATTTGATCAAAATAAGTTTGACCAAATTTGAGATCAATTTGTAATATTTTTAAAATTTAAGGGCCTAAATAATATTTTATATTTATTATTAGGAAGCTTATTGGACATGCTTCAAGATTCATTTATTTTTGACTAAAAGATCAAAGATATTTTAGTAAATAAAAAAATATAAATAGAGTCAATTTTCTAATTTTAAGAGAATTAATAAAATTTTTCAAAGTTTTCACTTTTGCTCCTTTTCTCTCTATATTTGACCAAGGCAAGGAGAATTAAAGGAGTTCGATTTCTTGAAGATATCATAGATTTGAGATTAATCTTCATCAAAGAATCACTAAAGATTAGTGATTAATCCATTAGTTTGATTAATTTTGCATTTATATGTGAATAAATACCTAATTTTGATGAAAACAAATATCCATACTTGCTTTTGTGATTTGCATATAATCAACATCATCAACTTGCATGCAGAGAGAATTTTTAACTCGACTTTTCACATCTATATAAATTATAAAAATACTATCATTCTTACGTATGTCTCATTAATTCTTTTTCTATTCTAACCTAACGCTTGATTTTAGTATCGGAGTTTATACACCAAAAAGTCGGCTATACTCTTAATTTTTTTATTTAAATTTTAGATATCGCATAGAAAAATTTCGATCCAAGACGAACCTCTAACACACTAGCAAGCTGCAAGGAAATAAAATATGTGTAATGCATTGGGTTTTTTGTTTCGGAAAAATTTAGACGTCAACATTTAACATAATTTTTTTTATATTACGGTAATGATTTCTTAATTTTGTGAATATTATTTTAATTTAACTTTTTCAATTTAATATTTATTGTATTACGTGAGAGTAGTGTTGATTCTTTAATTTTTACTTGTCAAACAGAAAAGTGACGACAGATGTCGATAGCGTTGTTTTCGAATTACCCGGTGATTAAAGACTGCCATCAATCATTGTTACCAAAGTATTCGAATGAGTTTGTTTAAATTTAAGGTCATGACATTGATGGAAACAAAGTTAATTGCCGAACAAAAGGAATGGTTTGGGACGCATGTTTTGGGCATATCATTAACATGCGCAATTTATACTTCTCTGGTCAATTTATTCACAACTTATTGCTATGAGAATTTGAAACTGAGAGTGTGGACTCAGCGTTGCTGTTCTTAGTTCCTATCTAACAATGTCAATCCTTGATATTGGAATTTCGGTTAATCACGGAGCTAAATTTTGGGGAAACCAAGAAAAAAAGACAATTCGAATGTCATTGGCTTCTTGATTAATATTTTAGCGGTCACTGACAAATAACTGCCAGTACTTTCTTGACACAATTGAGACTACGAACTTTAAGATCGTACTGGTTGAGGAGGCCATAAAATTGGCATTGAATATTACCGATAAGCGACTTTCGGTGCATATAGACTTTCACCTAATTGTAGACTCTTATTTGATGTATGAAAAATGACATTTAGTTGCCTCTAAAGTGTTATTGATGCTAAGGATATGAAGTTTGTCAAAGACCACGTCGTTAATCTAAGTCACATAAAAGAAGCGTATAACTTAAGCGGGATCTATTTGGCATTTCAAGTGTATTTTGATTAGTTATTTTGCATTAATTTATTTTATATTGTTTATTTACTATTTTACTTTTAAGTGACGTTGTGTATGTGTGCATATAGATGTGGTGTTACTAGGCAATTTCGTATATTAAATAGAGGTTCAGTTACAAGGTGGATCAAAATGCATTGCCATATACGTTGAGGTGGGAGACTTGATAATTGTTAGCAGACGTAGACATACTACATGCATTTAATGTTAAACACGTGAGTTTTTTAGCTTACTGTGCATATTTGAATATAATTAATTATAGAATGCACTAACCTCCTATATTATTATAGAATAGGCCAATTAAGAGGTTCAAGCTTCCGAAAAATATTGGAGAATAAATGGAATGATTGTATCGCTATTTGGAGCATATTGTTATCAGACAATGACTTTTGACGCTAAAAGTTTATAATTCGATGTTGACGATGGTGTGCACAACACGAAGGACGGGCATCAATCTACATCAACAGAGGAGGAGCATGTTCCTCTTGTTGATCAGTTTGGAGATAATGATATCGACATTGATGAGACTGCTTCTTTTGAGGCGTAGCTTAAAGAGGACAGATAAACAAGTACCACTGTAAGCAAGTTGCCGAGCATCATGCATCGTCAAGTATTGATGGTGAGTTACGGCATAATTTTGGAAAAGACGAGGTTAGGGTTTTTATAGTATTGTATTTCCCCAAAGCCTTTAAGACAATTGAATTATTAACCATTGAATTCTTAACAATGTTAGTGATACTTTCTTGGCAGGTTTATGTGCATCGATTGACTGTCATAAATAATCGTGCATCGGATGCAAAGATAATGATGCGGTTGAATGTTCTTCAATTAATCATGTACAAGCTAACTTAATTTCAGGGTAAATTCGGGGAAGAAATGAGGCAACGACAAGACGAATTCAAATGTTGTGAAGAACATATGGGGATTGTATATATGGGTTATGGTACGACGTGTCAAGTTCTATAGAGTTATCAGGGTGTCCAAATAGAAAAGGTTTCGTATCAATCTACGGTAAAAAAAATTTCTATTAAGTTGTTTACACTCATCAATATTACCAATTATATGCATCTTTTATGAAATTTATTTTGTTTATTAGAAAAGCATAACGATGAACTCATGACCAATGTGTTGATGGCATACCATTCTAATACATATAGATAGATGGACTCATCCACGTCCGATGTACCAGTAGACTCCTCTACATTTCATGCACCAGCGAGGCCTTCGATATCATATACACTAACGACGGGCCAAGCTGAAGCGTCTATAATATCGATTTTTAGTCGGTTCAATCGAGAGTACAAACGAGATTAATAGCTTCAAAGTCCACGAGCAGAACCGCGAGTAAGATGACCGCCTCTAAGAATGTTTACCGATAAAGTGTCAACGCAACAATTTTATGTTAGCAACCAACTATTCATTAGCGGAATTTTGAATGTGGCTACATTTCAAGATTTGGGTACTATTCTGAAAAAGATTGACATATACCCTTGTAAAATAGTAAGCTTGAGTCTTTATTGGCATGCGTGATGCAGAGTAGTGGACCTCTTTTTTGGAATGGTATCTGCGAGATCCGCCCAATCGCTTAAAACCTCATATCTACGGTTGAGATCCGAAGCCCGTTTGGTTTAGGTCTATCGTACATACGGAGCACTACATTGAAGATGCAAGTACAGATTATGCTTTGAGTATTACATCGTTATTTTAAATTATTTAATGCACTATTAGCTTCTTTATGTGATTATTGGTAACATATCGAGGAATATATATAACCTATCTACACCATCGCGTTATTAAGTATTCCTTTGTCTACAACCCACTATACATGATAGGAGATATATCTTTCGTAGTAAGATTTTCAACCATGAATATTTTTGTTCTTATTATAAATATTTACAGTTTTTTCATCCTGTGCTTGATGATATTGGTGTATTTTGTAATGTTTTCATGCCTCGATCCGTACTGTGTATAGCATAACTCCAAAGGACCAATATCGTCAAATTCAGTAGAGTGAAATTCTTATTAGCCTTGTTTGGGGGGAGAAATGGAAATGGTAGAAGCTATGGTGAGACTCAACGTCTATCTTCCCATCAATTTTAATAGGAAAATATTGAGCAATATGCAAAGTAAACTTCGAAATTAGGTTGATAACAATGTACGACATCGACAATAGTATGGCGTCTCTGACACAATTTAGAAAAAATAAAATAAAATAAAGGATGACCTCACTGCCAAATACTTGGCCCTTCTTGATGACCTAGGCAAGTTAGTTTACCAAGAGGCTTGAGTGCAAGAACACGAGTCCATTTCGATTTCTGCATTTGACAGATGGTGTATTATAACAAGTATTAGATTCGACAGATAACAGTCCGTTCATGATGAAGATTATGGGCTGCTTCATATATAGGGAGAAGCTCACTTGAACGGGATGATTCTTTTGCAATTCTGAACAGAATATGTCATGATTTATTTGTATATGATTGATTTATGGTTTATGTTATATTTAATGAAATCTAGTTTTAGTTTATTTGTCATAGAGGATGGCTGTAAATTGGTATATCAATAATCATAGTATAGAATTAATTTTTCAGAAATATATCTTATGGCAGGTTGTATATTATTTTTAGGTGCACTGTTAATTTAATGCAGCATGATCATATGCTTTACATGACAAACATTTGAAAAAAAAAAAAAGAAAAAAAAGGAATAGCAAAAGCGTAAAACGCAATGGGCTCTGAATTTTGTGCATTCAATTTATTATAACTTGTGTGAGGGTGGAAATAGAAGGTCAATTCTGACCTTCGAGCGTAAATTTGATAGCAACTTCTGATTGAAAAGTCACATAATAATAATAGTTATGCATTGGATTTATCACGAAAAAACAAAGAAGACCATATGAACCGAATGGATCAAATTGCTTCCGAAGGCTTTCGATTTGAAGAAAGCTAAAACTAGTAGTGTTAAAGAAGGTTGATTTCGACCTTTGAGTGTAAATTGAAGTGCAAACTCTTATCCAAATGTCACATGAGAATAATATTTATACCGTTGAATTTAGTTAAAAAAAGAAAAGAAAAGACTTCATGGACTGAGTCGCTTCTGAGAAGGCCTTTGATTTCAAGAAAGCAGAGACTTGCTGCTTAAGAGTGGAATTAGGGGGTCAGTTTTGACCTCTGAATTTAAACTGAATTACAATTATATTTAACAAAAAAAAAAAAAAAAAAAAAAAGACAGCGTGGACTGAATGGACCGACTTACTTCCGAAGGCCTTAAAATTCAAATAGAAAAATGCCCCCTTCGCAATAGGCGAAGGAGGCTAGGCCTGCTTGCCCATAATCACATATTTTTTATTTTTTATTTTTATTTTTTTTACATATATGGATGATTCAAAGCAAATATCGGCATTCTCTTTTCTTTCTTCCGAACTCTATATTTTTGTTTTTTTACTTTTATGGTTTATTTGTATTGTGGAATTGAAAATTAAGTTGTTAATTAAGTATTGTTAATAATTAATTGTCCAAATTTTAGTGTAATTTGCCGTTAGAAATATATGAGAATTTCTGCATTTTATTTGTGAAATTACCAGAATCATAAGTTATTCTTTATCATTATAGCTTTAAATTGTTTAGATACGAAATTTGATTGATTTTAAATTTTTAGGGAATTTATTTGTATGAATGGAAAAAGTTTTGCCCGCTTGTGCAAATAAAATATTTGTTAATATAAAAATTATCAATAGTGAATCCATTTTTTGGATTATAACCCCTAAATATGGCAAAGCCACAAATAATTACGATTCCATAAAATTTGTATCCAAAGAAGCTCTGATGAGATAGTTTCTATAGGCAAAAAGAATCTAATTTTAAAAAGAGGATTTGATTTATCAAATTATGATCAGCGAAGTTGGACAGAGCAGATTTAGTACGAGAATTTTCTGCCAATACTAGTGATTATGACAATGTCCGAGTGAGAGAATTCAAGCCAAGACAGTTAGGTTGATAGGAATACAATTAATGCCCATTACGAGATCCCTAATGTTGATGATGAATACGGGACAATTGAGCAAACTATGTATGTCAATGAAGTAACAGAATATTTATGTCTGGATTGCACTACTTGAAAGTGTCCGAATGGTACTACAAGATTCAGCTGTATTTCATAAGTGCTAGAATGATCCTAAGGACTTACTACAGTGATGTTAGCGAAAAGGGAGCCTTCCAGCATTATGTTCTTTCTAGAGGGATGTCAATACTTAATAAGCAAATTTGATATTGTGCGAGTGTCACTAGAGATGAATTTTATTTTTTGTACCCTATTACTTCATTGTGTAGAGGGGAAGGTATGTTGATTAATGCAATAAGAGTCACCAGTTATTAATTATTCAGTAAGGAATTAACACAGCTCGCTTACGTGTTGGAGAAGTATGATCATCAATTATTCAACTAGAAATGTTTCGCAATGATGAGAATACATTTTTTAGTGAATATAATTGATGAACTCTTTTCCCTGCACGTAAGCAAGTAATATTAATTCTCTTTAATAAATACCATGGAGAGGTGTGCACAGTACGGTATTTAAAAGAAATTGACACAAACCGTAAACGTACTGGAGAGGTGCAATAAATAATTATTCGGAAAAGAATGAGGAACAACATATCAATTAATTAACAAATTTTATTACTCTAATCAGTGAAAAATTGTATTCAAATTAATATTATTATTTATTAAAATTAATTAATTTGATATAATTCAAATTAATATTATTATTGCTTATTCTAACTAATTAGAATATTATTCAAATTATAGAAAAATATATTTAAAATTATAATATTACTTATTTTCCTATATAGTCTATATCATAAAAAATACTTGAATGCATATAATAATTTACTTATATTGTATTTAGTATGTAAATATGAGTATATATAATATGAATAAGAATAGATATGTCAAAATATTATATTTCACATTTTTTTAAAGAAAAATAAATATTTTAACACTTACATATAATAAAAGACAAATGTATTACTCAAATTCAGATTTTAGTTAAATTCAAAGAAAAAAATAAAAAAAAGGAAAAATGCAATTTAGTAAAAAAATTTTGTTGAGCTTCTCCCGTAAACATAAGATACAAAAGCTTTATTTTTTTTTTTTTTACCATATAAATTTAAAATTTAGGGTTTTACCACTTTTTACATACATTTATTTTGTTGTATGAGTATTTAGACTAAGATTGTATTTTACCCATAATTCACCAAAAATGGCCAATATTAGAACTTTTAAAGAAAATTAACATTTTACATAAAAGAATAAGATGGCTAACTAATCCTATTGCAGACTAAGGTGATTAATTTATGATGAAAAAAGAATTCCATCCAACTTTCTCTAGGTCGGTCTAACATACAAGAAAAAGTTTGCAACCTCATGCCAAGACTTTACTACCACAAAATAGTTTCCATCGCCTGTGGGATGGAACTACATTAGGGTTTGGTGAGCCTTTACCGCAAAATACCTTTCAAATTTACAAGTCACACATTTTATTCCTTAAATTTATACCTTTTTTTTTAATTTATTTATTTTTATAATTTAACCTCTCTTATTTTACTATTTTAACATTCCCATCTTCTCAACCACTGTATTATTACCTCTTCCTCTTCAGTCCGCCGCATCAACTCTGCTAAGACCCTATTTCAACTTCTTGAGTTTACCAAACGCCACCTTAAGTTGCTATATTTTAAAACAGAAAAAATAGATAAAGATATTCAATTATAGAGAGAAAGCTAAAGATAACATTCATGTACCACATTATGTATATATTTATTTAATAAATATTTGTCAGAGAGAGAGAGAGAGAGAAATATAGATATAGATATATGGCATCAAAATTAATCAAACATGTTATGGAAAAATTTAGAATGTGTATACTATTATCGAATAGTTTTATTAGATCTCTTAACGTAAAACTTTTTACAAAACTATTTATTTATATGAAAATTCGGTCTTAACAATTTTCTTTTGATAAACAAATTAAGAGGATAACATTTTATTCCCTAGAATTATAAAAGAAAAACGTATGAAAACCCAGGTCAACTGACTGACAAGTGACTAGAATTTTATATCAACATTACGAAGAGAAATTCTTCCCATTTTCACAACCAAGCAAACAAAGACTTCAAATTCTATAGTGAAAACAGAACAAATTGAATGAAATTGTATAGAATCTTTTACTAATATCCCCTGCAATTTTAAATTCAACCCCACACCAACCCACAATCACATTTCTTATGACTATTTTGTCCATGTCCCTTGCCAAGTATTTCCATTTTACCTTGACAATCAATGAAATCAAATTACTAAACACGACTTCAATTAATTTCACAATCTTTTATGCCGCAAGAATACGGGGATGCACGTACAGTCGAAGTCCATGTTTCATGAACAGCGTAAGTGACATCTTCTGCTCCACACGGTGACCGGGAACCAGGGACAGGCGATAACGTAACAGCACGGCTGAAGCTACTGATTTCATTTGCAAGTAAGCCAAGTCCTTCCCTAAACAAGTTCTCGGTCCAGCATTGAAGGCAACGAATTTGTAA